>CAUYLG010011477.1:0-13900 GCA_963573385.1 Cacajao melanocephalus | reverse complement strand
ATTTCACAGGTTTAAATAAAATATTGGTTGGTTGCTTGTTTGTTATTTTCATCTCTTATTCCTTCCTGTCTCCATTGTTAAACACAATTATTGGCATAATAGAGGTTTTTAATACCCATTTTTAGACTGCATTCTAGCCTGGGCAGTAGAACAAGAAGCCTGTTCTCTCTCCCTCTTTTTCTTCCTCTTTCTTTCTCTCGTACATTCTTTTTTTTTCTTTCTTTCACTCTCACTTTCTTTCCTCTCTTTTCCTTTCTTTCAAAAAAAAAAAAAAAAGGTATTTGCTATTAATCATTGAGGAATTGTTTTCTTAATTAAGGGAAAAATTAATTTTAATAAAATTTTTGTTTGTTTGAAATGTTATGACCAAGAAAACTACTAAGTCCTATAATAATTTTCACACAAAATTGGATTAATATGTTCTTTATGCTATATATACATACTAACCACAATAGACTATATTCTACTTGTCATATAACTGATACATCATAAACAATACAGGTTTTATTATTTCAATTTAATCTACTGTTAATATGTCCATCACAAATTCAAAAGACTTACCTTACTTAATTTCCTGTAAGTTTATTATTCACATTAACGAATGTATATGAATTGGGAATGAAAAATTATGCCATACTAAGGTTATAAATTTTGGTATAATAAAATTATACTTTCATCATTTAGTAAATTAAGTAGTTTAACCAAGCTTGAGAATATCTCTGAGAAAAGATAGATTTTTATATTATCATATTTCATGTGTGAATGAGGAAGAGACTTTTTCACTTGTCTTCATAATGATGGAAATTTCTTTCCTTGACTGACTTCAACACAGAATAAGAAGTAGAATTGCTGGATTCTAGGAAATGGAGACATTTAGTATTAGTAGATACTGCCAAATCATTTTGTCTTTCACTAATTTTACTACTGAATATGGAAACATTAAGCGGTACATAAAAGAAAGTCTTGAGTTCTCGTCTGACTTTCCCTGCTTGCATTATGTAGCAGAGACCTAACTTCTCCTTGAATGTTTGTCTCAATCACTCCAGTTTATTTAATCACCCCTTACTTTTTGATTCAGTGACATGAGAGACCCAAACAGCCAGAGAGCCATATACCTTCAAGTCAACCATGGTAATGTTTCCTGATAAAAGCATTCATCCCTTGCAAAATAACACTATTAATCAAGCTTCAAGAAAGAGAAGAAAATTGTTCAAGTGGTTTATTAAGTGAAATAGTAAAAGGAATCACTCCCACTTTCAACCCTTGATTCCAGACCCAATATATTCTGACTAGATTTGTCTGGTCAAATTTATCTAGTCAAATTCAAATACTACAACCTGTAGGACAGAAGCCCAACTTTGAAGGATGCTGTCTCTGAATAGCATAATAAATATCTTCAGTTGGCCATTCTTATGTTATGCAATGCCACCTGCTTTTAAGTGATCGAGTATAGGGCAGGACCAGTGAACTCCATCAGCATAAGCTCATTATTTGGTGCACTTTGCTATAGTATGATAACTATGAAAAGAAGCAAAGCCATATGAGGCAACATGGTAGTGAATAAATATTTTATAAGTTATCAAGTAGTGCTGCTGGAAAAGCATGGTACCCAAAAAGGCAATACCTAATCTAGGCCAAGAGTCTATTTCATTGAAATAAACAACTCCTTTCAAATTAAGATGATTTCAATGACATTTAAATTTTATAAGTAGTAGTCAAGTTTTGGATATAATCTTCAACTGTAACAGAGCTTTTGTTATCTGCCTATGCCTTAGCTGTATAAGACTGGCTACAATTTAAATACCTGGCCTATTCATATTTCTTGTATACATTATTTAACATAGTCAGACTATGGTGGTTGCTGAATGTCATGGAGGTTCCATAGGAAGTCAGTGAGTGGCAGAAGGTAATTAATTACTTATATAGGACAGAGTGTGAAAGCTTCTGACCTCTGTAGTATCACACAAAAAGATCTGATATCCAATGCTGCATCTTCTTAGAATCTTCCCCCATCCCTCCTCTCCTGGTTACCACAGAAACAAGAGAATGAAGTCACAAATTAACCAATCCATGGGTGTGCTAGACTTTCCAAAGGAGGTAAGGAATTATATATCAGAGGAACTGAAAGATCCAGCCAAAGTGTAGCAGAAGAAGCTGGCAGAGCATGTGTGTAACTGGATCCTGAGAGTGCTGAATCAAGAAAAGAACATAAAGCTCTAAAAGCCTGATAAGGTAGACTCTATTGACGTGGAAGCACTCCTCCATGATACAAAAGTAAACACACTGAAAAGTGCTAGCACACTGCTAAGATGGATCTTGGAAGGCTGGACAAAGTGATAGTCCACAAGCAAATTGGAAATGCTAGTGCAGCCATAGGAGATGATGGAAGAATGCATGAAAAGACTAGGGAACAGGATAAACTACATAAGACTGGAAACCTGATCAGATGGTTATATTCTTCAAGATAATTAGAAATTCAAGAAAAAACTTGCTTTTCAAAGTAATAAAGAATGTGTTGGTGAGCAAGTCATCAGTACTGTCAAGAAGGTCAGTGGTACATTCTTTCGATGAGGGATGACTGTGAAAGATGCTGTTATCAGACTAGCCTACCTGAAAGCAATGGAAGGAACAGAATCCTGAAATAATAGAAATCAAGTGAAAGTACCTAAAATTCAGAAACAAGTTGGGCATAATTACCATAATAGCACAAAAGTGTAAATGGCAACAAGGGGACCTTATTGGTACGGTGCTATGGAGATAGTTAATAGAATATAGCATCTGTAGAGGAAATCTAGATGAAAATCAACAGATGTAATTTTCACTGTATACAACCAAAATAATGCAGAATGAAAGATCAAAGGCTTTGGGTAGCCACCACAAAAGAAGTCATGATTCCTTCCCTAATTTCTGCATCTGAGCTAGCTTTCAATTCCTAAAGTAGGAAGAATCTTACAAAACCATAAAAAAGTGTATTTGATAAATATTTTCCCAGTCTTCCCCAAAGGGTAAATGTACTAAGAGGAAATGGTAGTATCTAAAGATCTTAAGGACTATTGGAGTCCAAGTCAACATTAATACCTAGAACACAAATTTCAGTTACAATAGAAACTTACGGTGAGCAAGTACTAAACGTAATCCTGAGCCAGGATTGGTACAGAATGTAACCACCTGGTCTTAGGACTCACCCAGTGGACATATAATCAACTTACAAATGTGTAACTGAAATAGATTTACTTGGTGCTTGGCAGAATCCCCACATTGTTACCTGGCTTATAGTGCAGAAGGCCAATCTGCAGCTTCGAAAATGTCTGCCTGTCAAGTCAGTAAATCAAAAACAATATTACTTCCTGGAGAAAACAGCAGATATTAATGCAGCTCTTAAAGATCTAAAATTGTGCAGTGGTAGTAGCCCCCATTTTTGTCCCCAATGAATTCATGAATTTCTCTTCAACAAAAGCCAGAAAGATCCTGAAGGATAACTGTGGATTATCACAAATTCATCAAGAAGCATTCTCAATTGCAGATTCTTTACAGAATTGCAGATCTTGCTAGAGCCTATAACACAACACAAATACATGGTAGCTCAAAGCTTTTAAGGATGAGGGCATGTATTATCCTGCCAGATCAGACAAGTACACCAGTGGAGGTGTTAGCATATGGAAGGTAGTAGTGGAAAAAGATAATAAGTGTAGTCATGGCCCAGAAACCACATGGCAGTGACAGGACTGCAGATACTCCCACTAGTATTATTTCTGTGCATTTCTCTAAGAATGATAAAGGAGATACTTCCAGATAGAGTGAAGATAATATATAGATCTGAGCAGCACAAAGTGGGATTGGAAATGTTTATTGCTGAGGTGGTATGCTGCTTGGTATCTTTTAGAATCAAGGCACTAATTTCCCCTGCTGCTAGAAGAATTGCTTTCCAGTGGCTCATACCTAACTGCATCCCCAAATAATTGTCCTTGCCTAAAGACTGCTGCTTTGCCCAAGGTTATGCCCCTTCTGCAGAGGCATCTCACATCCATGGACTTGCTAATGAGTGAGTACAAACCTGGCTCTAGCTTCAGAGCTTGCTGTGAAATTGGCTGAGGCCTTTGTAGTAACAGCATAGCGGTTAAACTTCTTCCTCTGCCTAATCTTACCTTCTTTACTTTCTAACAGAGATCATTCCCTGGAGAAGTACTCAGTAAAGTCGTACACACAAATTTCCATTTTGGAATCTCTTATCTCAGAAACCCAACCAAAAATAAAGTCTGAGAAAATACCACTATATTTGGCAGTTGTGAGTATATAGTGACAATCAAAGGGGGACTCATCTGCTTCTGCTTCTCACAAAGAAAACTAGAGTTTGTTAAATTTTTCTAGTTTATCCATTAATATAGTCATAAAACTAGATGAATAAATAACAAAATAAAATACAGGGATAGGTATTTTTTCTCTCTAGGTTAGAAAATATTTCTGAATTCACAGAAATTTAAAATATTTAAAATATCTAAGATAAAGTATTTTATTGTCTCCGCTTAGAAAGCAGCAACTTTTAAAAAATCAAATTGATAAATGATGTAACTTGTAATTAATTAGTTGATCCCCAGAAGAACAGTTTTTAGAAATTTCTATAGTTAACTCAGAAACTTTATAACTGATTACTTAGCAAAGCAATTACGACACAAAAAATAAATGCACTTCAGTCTATTCCATTAATATTCACATCTTTTCTTTATAAATATGACTTACTGATTCTGAATTTGTCACTATCAAAACAATCATATCTATATGTATTTTATAAAATTGCTATTATATTGCAAAGGCAAAATAATATGTTAAGGACTAAAGAGGTTTTGAAACAGCATATAAATCACATATTTCAGTTTCACTGAGATATATTTAGAATAAGTCAATGTTTACAATTGAAAGACTAGAAAGAGAAAGTGCAGGGTTTTTTTCATTCTTAAATTACTTTATAAAAACAGATGAATTAAAATTTAATATAATCCATGAGGCTTTACATCATTTGAAGTCATTTTTCTAACAGGAAAAAAAGTACATTGCTACATATTACATTCTTTTTTCTTTTTTTTTTTTCTTTTGAGATAGAGTCTCTCTCTGTCACCAAGTGCCAGGCTGGAGTGCAGTGGCACAATCTCGGCTCACTGTAACCTCCACCTCCCAGGTTCAAGTAATTCTCCTGCCTCAGCCTCCCAAGTAGCTGGGACTACAGGCGCACGCCACCACACCCAGCCAATTTTTGTATTTTTAGTAGAGACAGGGTTTCATCATGTTGGCCAGGATGATCTCGATCTTCTGACCTCGTGATCCTCCCACCTTGGCCTCCCAAAGTGCTGGGATTACAGGTGTGAGCCACTGCGCCCAGCCCATATTACATTCTACTGATAGTACAATGATCCTAAAACCTCATCATCTTTGATAACATATAAGTTAGTTCTTATTGCAAGATTTCTAGCTAAGGTGTTTTGCTTCAAGAAAAGAAAAACACATTAAAGAGGACTCAGGAAAAGAGTTTAGCTGAAAGAACACATGTAGTACTAACGTCTCACTAGAAGCTATGAGTGGGAGCATTTTTCCTTAAAAGACTATAAACAAAAAAATAAATATTCTTAAAAATAGCCTTTGATATGTCCTTGCCGCTTTTTTTCTCATTACACTTTAAGTTCTGGGGTACAAGTGCAGATCTTGCAGGATTGTTACATATACATTTGTGTACTTTAAGTTCTGGGGTACATGTGCAGAACATGCAGATTTGTTACATAGGTATACATGTGCCATGGTGGTTTGCTGCATCCATCATCCTGTCATCTACATTAGGTATTTCTCCTAATTATATCCCTCCGCCATCCCCACACCCCCTGCTGTCCTTCCCCTAGCATGATAGAATCTCAATTTGAGGTGGCTGCAGCCAAGAATACAAGGCTGTCTCATCCCTCACTGCCCAACAGGCCCAAGTGTGTGATGTTTCCCTCCCTGTGTCCATGTGTTCTCATTGGACTTATGAGTGAGAAAATGTGGTGTTTGGTTTTCTGTCCTGTGTCATTTTGCTGAGAAGGATAGTCTCCAGCTTTATCCACGTCCCTGCAAAGAACATGAACTCATCCTTGTTTATGGCTGCATAATATTCCATGGTGTAATCTTACATGTCTATTAACTCCAGGCATTGGAAAGAGTTAAGAATATTAGTAGGAAGAAGTGCTAAGTGGCAAAAAAAACTATCAAAAAAGCCTAGAAAATCAAATTATTAAGAGCCTAGGCAATCCAATTCCCATGACCGTATGAAGACAATTATATAAGAAAGGAAGAGGGAGTCTATTTCTGGAATGGCAATATTAAAATTTCCATGGACATATTCCACAACAAAACAAGCATAGCCAGTGAAAACATTAATTAACTAGCTAATGTTAATGAAAATTGTCCTAAAGGCATATAATAAATAAACATTTTATGTAAGACGATTTAAAATTCAGTAAGAACAGTCAATGTCTATGGTATTTGAACTATGAGCCACTTCCTTCCTTTCCCTCTCTGCTTAGCATGACAGAATCTCAATTTGAGGCGAGTGCAGCCAAGAATACAAGGCTGTCTCTCCCTCCAGTTCCCAGCTGAGTGCTATAGTATCTTCCTGGAGGGACAGGCTGTCAGGATTTCTCATCCCCTCCTGATGTGACTTGCAGAACAAAACACCAGATGAGCATGGCCAAGCTATCAGCAGCTTTCTTATTCCACCTAGTTTCCACTCATGAGGTGGAAGATCAATCTCAGATATGACCTGACAGAAAAACTTTGATCCCAATCTAACTTCACCACAGCTCATTTATAAAATGGGGGTTCCATGCCAGCATGCACAAGCTAAGAAGACCAGAGGCTAGCACCCAAGCCCAGTGCCCTACCCTTAAAAACAGGGGTGTCATTCAGAGACATGTAGGACACTGCCCCCCTAGCCATGGCTCAGAAATTGGCCAGAGGAGAAGCAGGCCTTAGGAACACAGTTGTGAATTTTTCCCAGTGGAATTGACTTTGTTTGAAACAGAGTGTGAGGAACTTCAAAGATAATGGCCTTCTCAGAAACAATGAAGGTTTTGGTATTAAGCAATTAGGTGAAAGCTAGTAGCTTCATAATTTAGCCCTAGTTTATCAGGGAAAACAAGGCATAGGACAACTAAGAAGAGCCTCCCTAGAGTCAGAGCAAACCTCAAGCACTGGCCTGAATGTAATTGGTTTAGACTATGGAGCAATTTATATCCAGGGCATTGTCAAAAGCAGTAGAGCAACCAAGCAGCAATTAGTGGAATCCAACAGTGGGTTTAGTAAGGAAAAAGCCTACTAAAAGGAAAAAGCCTTGCTAAAAACACAGTTGTCTCAGGGTGAAGGTGTGTATAAAGATTGCACCTTCTGAGGAACATCAGAGGCATCACACTGCAGGGGAAATAAATGTCACTAATACAGTCCAGCCGGTCACTAACTAGACAAGCAAGCAACACTAAGCCCAAGGAAGGGTGGGGCCAGAGACTCAGTATCCAGAGCTGCTACAGTATATTATCTAAAGTGTCCACTTCTCAACAAACAAATTGTAGCACATACAAATAAACAGCACAGTTCGACTCAGAAAAGCACCTAAACAATTTTGAGAAAATAACAAATTTGGCAGATTCGCACTGTCCACTATCAAGCCTTCCTACCAAGTTATAGTTATTAGGATTGTGTGGTATTTGCATAAGGATAAACAAATCAATGGAAAAGAATTGAGAGATTAGAAACAAGACTTCATATTATGGTCACTTGGTACCAAGAAGGGTGCCAACACTATGCACTTCAGAACAATGGGTTCTGTCACAATTGCATATCCACATGCAAAAGAGTGAAGATGGTCTACTCCACTCCATATACAAAAACTAAATCAAAATCAGAGGCTAAATTTAAGTGCTAAAACTGTTTAAAAATCCGAAGATAAATTTCATAACTTTAGATTCAACAATGGTGTGTCCTTCTTAGAAACAACACAGAAAAAGACAAGCTACAAAAGAAAAGATAGGTAAATTGAACTTTATCAAAATTAAAATGTTTTGGACTTTAAAGTACACCATCATGAAAGGGCAAAAATAACCACTAAATGGGAGAAAGTATTTGCTCTATTAAAACTAAAGAAACTTTGTAAACTTTTTTAAAAGAATGTGAAAAGTATAAAAAGACTGAAAGGTAATAGTTTTTTCACAGAAATACAATATAGGTTAATTTAAAATATGGACATAAAAATGGCAAGGTTTCTATTACGTTTCAGCAGAGAGAACCTAGAAAAAGTAAGAAAAAAATCTGTAGAAGGCTTTAGTGAAAATTAGTTGCCTTAAAATTAAAACCCTGTAATCTTAACCAACTTCATTGTGACATGTTGATTTTAAGGAAATTTTTTTTTTTTGAAACAGAAATTCAGGACACATAGCAGAGTGACAGAAAGATTGGCTTTAATCCTTCTTAGCATGAAAAGAAAATTGAAAGCATGTCAAAGTTAAGGACATTGGAGAGCATCTAATGAGAAAACTGTTCTCTGATCTTTTTTAAAAAATCAGAGGTACTTCATATCCTTGTAGGTAGAAATGTCCTGTTTCTGAAAAGCTGATATGAATGCATAATCTCATGAAGTAGTACAAAGTATAAATTATGTCCTGTGAAAATACTGTTTAAAATGACAATTTGAAAATGTAATGAATTATTAGCATATGCTATGACAGAATATTGCTAAACTACAGGTATTATCTTATATCTAACTAAAGAACTCTGTGACTAATGCACCAAGGAGAAAATTCTGGCAAAGTAATGTGTTCGTATCTTCTGTTCGCAATTTCTCCATTTAAATCTAGGCTTGATTGGATACTCAACTATAAATATCTAACCTTTGTTTTATTGTGTCTCTTGGTCTACACAAAGTAGCCACAAAAATAACTCAATTTTCTACCTGCAATGTATCTATTTTGTGAAATTTCCAATGACCTTTTAAAATTCTAGTGTCTGGATTCATAAATTATAAGGTAGTAACTGAATTTAAGTCATTTAATACAGGAAAATTATTCCAAATCAAGAGGACTATAGATTGAAATATTGCAAAGGAAATAAAAAGGATAAAAATCTAAAATACTGTTTGAATACACAAAACCAAGACATTCACACCTACGATGTAACTGTATTACAATGTGGGGTCCAAAATATGCTCCAGAAATTACAGAAATACATGGAATATCATGTGGTTCCTTATAAACTCTAATTTCAATAGGAAGACTAAGATGACCAATTTACACACAGTGGAATGAGCATAAGCCTCACTTGGCTTCTCTCTCTCTCTCTCTCTTTCACTCTCACTCTCACTCTCTCTCCCTATAAAATGGCACATCTTTATACCAGGACACCTCATTTTATAATGCCTTATTGCATTTCACAGACATTGCAGTTTTTACAAATTGGCAGGTTGTAGCAACAATCCATTGAGCAAGTCTATTGCACCATTTATCCAATAGTATGTGCTTATTTCATGTCTCTGTGTCACAATATGAAAATTCTCACAATTTTTTCGTACATTTTCACTATTGTTATATCTATTATGGAGATCTGTAATAATCATAGTTGATGTTACAATGGTAGTTGTTCTGAAATGCCACACAATGCTAATGTAAAATAGCATACTTAATTGATAAACATTTTTTGTGTTTTGACTGCTCCACCAGCCAGTCATTCCCATGTCTCTCTTCACCTTTTTGGCCCTCCCTATTTCCTGTGACACAACCATATTTAAATTAGGGTAATTAATAACCCTACATTATCCTCTAAGTGATCAAGGAAGAGTCTCACATCCTTTACTTTAAATCAAAAGCTAGAAATAGATTAAGCTTAATCATTTCTAGCTTTTGAAAGCTAGTTTTTTTTTAGCTCTAAAAAGGCATATCGAAGCCAAGATATGCTGAAAGTTAGGCCTTTTGTGGAAAAAAAGTTAGGCAAATTGTGAAGGGAAAGGAAAATTTATTTAGGACAATAAAAGATGTACTCCAGTGAACACATGAATGATAAAAAAGTTAAACAGCCTTATTGCTGATATGAAGAAAGTTTTAGTGGTATGAACAGATTATCAAACCAGCCACAATATTCCAATAAGCCAAAACCTAATCCAGAGCAATAGGATTCTCCAACTGAAGAATTCTAACTCTTCAATTCTATGAAGGCTGAGGAACCTTCAGAAGAAAAGTTTGAAGCTAGCAGAGGTTGGTTCATTAGGTTTAAGAAAAGAGGCTTTCTCCATAACACAAGTGTAAAGCAAAGAAGTAGTAGAGGCTGCAGCAAGTTATTCAGAAGATCCAGCTAAGATCATTGATAACAGTGGCTACACTCAACAACGAATTTTCCATGTAGACAAAACAGCCTTCTATTAGAAGATGGCAGTTAGGACTTTAATTGCTAAAGAGAAGTCAATGCCTGGCTTTAAAGTTTCAAAGGACAGGCTGACTCTTGTTAGGTGCCAATGCAGTTGGTGATTTTAAGTTTAATCCAATGTTCATTTACTACTCCAAAAATTCTAGGGTTCATAAGAATTATGCTAAATCCACCCAGCCTGTGCTCTACAAATGGAGCAACAAAGGCTGGGGGAGAGCATGTCTGTTCACAGCATGGTTTAACAAATATTTTAAGCCTTCTATTGAGACCTACTACTGAGAAAAAAATATTCCTTTCAAAATATTATTACTTATTGATCATGCACCTAGTCTTTTAAGAGCTTTGATGGAGATGTACAAGAAGATTAATGTTGTTTTTATGCTTGCTAACTCATTTATTCTGCATAGATGAAGGAGTACTTTCAAATTTCAGTCTTATTATTTCAGAATAAAATCTGTCTTGGTGTTTTCAACATGTGTCTGATGAACAATTTCTCCTTAATATTAGCTACATTTGGAATAGAAGGAAATGGGTCAAGGGTAGAAGACAGACTGGTTAAGGAGAATCTTCTACAACAGTTCGGATGATGCCTTTAGACCAAAGTGGTAGCATTGGAAGTAATGAGAAGAAATTTTATTTTAGCAATATCGTAAAAGTAGAGCTAAAGGTGAATTTGGCCAATGGAGTTGAGGTATGAGAAGAAAAGAGGAGTAAAAAAATGACAAAGCAATTGGGTATGAGCGACTGTCACCTGAATTGGAGAAGGATATAGGAGAAATAAGTTTGGGTGAAGGAGGATAGATGTCACCAGCTTAGTGTGAAATATGAGAAGCCATATTTGACTTTTTGATATTCAAAGTCATAAGCCATATTTAACGTTCAAGGTATGAATTCTGAGCTAGTAACATAAATTTGGTTAGAATCAGCATAGATAGTATTTAAAATCTTAAGACTGAATAAGGTTACATAGAGAGTGAAAATAGATAGAAAGACTAAGTTTGAAGCAAAGCCCTGAACACTCCAGAAGTAATAGGTGAGGAAGATCAAAGCAAGCATAACAAGTAAAGGAGACACAGAATAGTTGACTGAAAAAAAAGTAGGGAAATTAGGTCAGTATTATCGAAGCCAAGGAAAGAATTACCAATTGCGTCAAGAGCTCCTGAAAGTTGAAGTAAAAGGAGTACTGCGAATTTTCTACTAGAATTGTCAATATAGGAGCTATTGGTATCCATAATAAGAGTAATCTGATAAAGACATGAAAGTCATTTCCTGAGTTAAATATATTCAAGAGATTAATGAGAATGAGGAAGAAATAAAACTCTAAGTAGACAAAATTATTTCAAAAATTTTTTCTGTAATGGGCAAGAGGGAAATTGAACTATAATTGGAGGCAAAGTAAAGTAATTTTTTAAAGTTTTTAAGAAGGAAGAAATATCATTACGTTTGTATGTTTATTGGAATGACTCAAAATAAAAGGAAAAATTAATGATGTAGAAGGGAAAGAGAAGAAAATTCTTTAGGTAATGACCTTGAGTAGGCAAGACAGGATTAGATCCAGTACACAGGTGGAGTGCTTCACTTTAAATTGTAGATAGGAACAGGAAAAATTCATCTCTGGTAAGATCAGGAATACAGATGGGCAGTTTTGTTGCTGGCAGATTATAGGAGATATTTTCTGATTCCTGATTTTTATTTTCTTCCTCTTAATTCTCCTCCTTCTAGGTAGGAAGAATGGTCATTAGCAGAGAGTAAGCATGGGGGAGAATAGTGTTGGAAGTTTGAGAAGGTAAATGTGAGAAGTAGCCCTCTTGGAGAGTGGTAGAATAAATAACCTAGGAAATTATAGTCTGATTTCCAAGTAGCATTAGAAGTTCACTTGAAATTTATGGTCACGAATCATAGAACTAGACAGGATGTCTGTGTGTTCCTTCCATGCTGAAGCAGGACAATGAATTGAGAACTATTATTTTCAAGAAATTATTGGGAGTGCCTTGGGATTTACAACAAGCGCGATTGCTTAGGTGTAGTTTGATGATTTGAGATTTAAAGCTGAACGTTTCAGGAAGATGAAAAAATGTTATGGAAGTAACAATAAAGAGCAAAGTTACCGACCATGTGTGTAGGCCGAAGGACTTTGGGAGAAAAATATTCACCACTTGAGAGAGCTGCAGGACAAACAATGACATCGTGGAAATGCTGGGTGTCAGAGAACGAATTTTTAAAAGTACTGTCCCAAAGTGACTGGTGATACAGGAGGTGTTGCTGATGACTTATCTTCAGTTTCAGATGGCAGAGTGAAAGAGAGTTAAAAAATTGATCAGAATACAGTACGGATCAGAAAAGATTATGTACAAGAGCCATATGGGAATGAGTGCCTAAGTTTGAGGAGCAACTTGGGAGTTCAGTGGTGAGCTGGAGTCAGCTTATAAAAGGCTCGTGCTCTACCATATCACAAGAGCCAGGTGTGAAATTTTCAGGAATCTCATGAACCAGTTACTACATGAGGTCATTATTCAATATTAACTTTTGTAAACTTATAACTAAATGAACCATGTTAAGAAGGGAAAGAATAATCAAAATTAATCACATTCCAATAATTTTACTATATTTTACTGTTATCTATGCTCTTGAGGGTTATTTACATCTATTTTATCTGTATGATAGGAATATTATACAGTGGTGAGCTACCGCTGTGTTCAGTAATATCAGTTTGGTTGAGTAAGACAGACAATAGCAAGAAATTGATAAATGCAACGGATAAGGCTTTATTCATTTTTTTGTTGATTTTCTAGACTTATAAAAATAATGGAGTAAAATTTAATACAGGTGTCTTATCTAGTGCTGAAGTGAAAGAGGTTTCAGTTTAATCAACATAATATTTTTGAGGGTAAGAATTAGTTTAACGGTATATCACATATGAAATATAAAGAAAATAAATTTATTGAATAACGAGTTAAAGGATTGGGAAGCAATTCAATTTGTGAAATCATGTTTGAATTTCAAACAGAGGTAGGCTAAGTATGAAAGCATTTGGCATAATTGACAAAAGCATTCTATGAAAATCAGTTGAGTATGTGGAACTTAAAATAAAAAGTTGTTTTTATAATTAAATTGTGTATTGTGCCTCTTTCTTATCAGTAAAAATTTTATAAACTCTGATATATATATATATATATATAAGCTCACTGAAATAAAGTATATATATATATACATACACGTATATATATATATATATACACACACAATTTATATATATTTTAGTAATACATATTATTTACTAAGAACAAAGGTAAAATTCATATATTTTCATTCTATATATACGTGTGTGTATATATACATGTATATATGTGTATGTATACATATATACACACGTATATATACACGTATATACGTATATATATACACATATATATGCGTGTATATATACACACACATATATATGTATATATCTACACACATATATACGTATATATAC
>CAUYLG010011475.1:0-11569 GCA_963573385.1 Cacajao melanocephalus | reverse complement strand
GGACTAGAAACAAGTCACTTACCATTACTCAAGCCCCACAAACTGCAAACTCCTCAGACTACAGAGCTCTGCCTTCAGAGTTTCAGCTTCTCTTACTAACATGTGATACCCATAACAATATTATTAGGCTCCAGGCACAATTAAGGGCTCTCCGTACATTAACTTCACCTGAACTCTTGCAGCTTGCTTTTGAGTGGCAGGATATCTATAGAGTGGTTGAACATCTATTATGTTCTGCACATATTTGTTGAATTAGATTGAATTATATCATTGGATCTTCTGAAACCCTATGAAGCAGGGACTTACATTATCCCCACTTTATGAAGGAGTAAACTGAGGCCCTGAGAGTTTTCTTTGTTTGCTCAAGACCACCCAGCTAGGACTCAAACCCAATGTGACTTAAGAGCTCTCACTCTTAAGTACTATGCTGAATTGGCTCCTCTTATTCAAAAATTCTTAATAAGTAAAGAGATATCTGCACCCCCATGTTTGTTGCAGCAGTGTTCACAAGAGCCAAGATTTGGAAGCAACCTAAGTGTCCATAAACAGATGAATGGATAAAGAAAAAATGGTACATATTGCAGTAAGGAGCTACTCAGCCATAAAAAAGAATGAGATCCTGTCATTTGCAACAGTATGGATGGACCTGGAGAGTGTTGTGTTAAGTGAAATAAGCCAGGCACAGAAAGCCAAATATTGCATGTGCTCACTTATTTGTTGGATCTAAAAATCAAGACAACTAGACTCATGGAGACAGAGAGTAGAACAATGGTTACCAGAGTCAGGGGTGTGGGGGGTGTGGGGGTGGTTAATGGGTACAAACATAGAAAGAATGAGTGAGACATAGTATTTGCTAGCACAGCAGAGTGACTAAGATAAAAAAGAATTTAACTGTACCTTTAAAAATAAAAAGTATAATTGGGTTGTTGGTAATACAAAGGATGAATGCTTGAGGTGATAGATACTCTCTCCCTGAAAAAAGGAAAATATATTTAGACCTATTTCTAGCAAAAAAGTCCATGTCAGGACGGTATATGAACTATGATTCAGTCATAATGTGTACTTACATACAGTATGCGTGTGTGTGTGTATAAACAAAACAAAAAGTCTTAGTAAGTAGATGGGAATTATGCCACATCTTAGCAACCTCAGTTGAGGCAGAAGTTGGGGATGGAAAGTGGGAAAAAGAGGCGAAGATCCAGCCTTCATTCCTCTCCTACAGAACTCAGCTTCAGCCCCTCCTGTCCTCATCCACTCCTTTACCCCCGGCCCCAAAGCCCTTCTACCCAATCTCATGCTTGTCCTCATCTTCTTCATCCACAACCCCATTACCATCCAATCCCACCCGATTCCTTCTTTATCCCTGTTTCATTCTCATCCTCATCCCTATTCCTGGGAGACAGGGTTTGGGTTGGGCTTTGTCCCAGAGCCTGAGACCAACATCTCTGTAACCCAGAGCAAGGAAGGTTTGCTTTCTTTTACACTGTTTATGTGATCATTTCTGTGAATTCCCTCATGAGCCACCTTCATTTTTCTCTGGGACATTTTTGTAGCCTCCCTTGTTTACACATTTGTCAGAGTCTAATCTCTCTCCTATGTACACTCGTGCAGTGGGTGACCTCACTTTCTCAACGCAAGGGTGTATTGCCCAATAGCTGCCTGATCCCGGCCTTCTAGCCCACTTCTCAAAGAGTTGCTCACAAAGCCCCAGCAAGGGTAGGACCCGGTTAGAGTCCAGGCAAGTGTGAGGCTGAAGACCCTTTTACCCTCTCTGCAAGTTCTTGACTTTGATCCCTCTCATTCAGTGCTTTTTGGGAATCTATGCAGGGTGAGACAGAGCAGCCAGGTCACATGAATACATGCTTAGGGCTGACATCTAGAGCCCGACTGGGGTGTGGAATCAGGACCAAGGCCAGGCAGGCTGAGTGCCATCTGAAGTGACTCAAGATAATGACAGCATGTCCCTCTGTCCAGCTGGACATACACTTGGCATTGCCTGGGATTTGCGCAAGAGTTGCTTGGGGATAAATCTTCAGTGATCACAAGTCTTTGCAGATCCCCACTTAGGCCCTTCCCTGGCTTAGGGAAGTCAGGACTAAGGAGAGAGTGTCATGGATAATCATGACAGCCATGTTAATGCCATTCTCCAGTCTAGCAAGGATGGGTGAATTAGGATGGGATGAATAAATATTTTGCACAGTTTTTACAAAGGCATAGGGAGGAACTGCAGGGTCAGATTTGGGAATAAAGCTAAGGCTGAGACTGGAGGGGCTGGAATTCAGGATTACTGACTGGTTGCACATTTGGTAAGGGCAGGAAGGCTGGAGGGCTGCAGGAATGATGCTGTTGATGAATAGGTGAACTCATAACCATCAGGCAATTGTAGAACACAGGCTCCTGCCTTTTCTCATCTGTATACTTGTCTGGGCCAATATTGCTGTCTGACTTCCCAATACTCTCACAGACATTTGAATAAATGAGGAAGAGGCCCAGAAGAGTTAAGGGATTTCCCTCTGTAGCTCTTTACAGGTAAAGTGGGCACTAGAATCCAGGTCTCTTGACTCCTGATTGGTGCTGTTCCAGCCTTGTCACAGAGATACCTTCAACACAGGGAGTTGGGAACTTGAGGCATTTGGCCTGGCTGAAGAGGTAGGGTGGGGCCAATGAGGAGGTGAATCTGGTCTGAAGCTCTCCCTCCACAAGTCCAACTGGCTGGAGAATTGCATGACGCAGCAATTCCACTCATAGATACATACTTAGGAAAAATGAGTGCACTATGGCCACCAAAAGATGGGTACAGGAACACTCACAGCATTTTTATTCATAATCATTCAAAATTCAAAACAACCCAAGTGTCCATCAACAGAGGAAGAAACAAACTGTGGTACATCTTTACAATGGAATACTACTTAGCAATGAAAAGGAGCAAACTGCTGATACACACAACAGTGTGGATGAATTACAAAGGCATTGTGGTGAATGAAAGAGGCCAGTCTCAAAGAGTACATTCAGATGACCAAAACTGGATTTGGTAGAAATCACATCAGTGGTTGCTTCCAGGAGTTAGGGGTGACTAAGTGGATGGAGGTGCAAGGGAAGTTTCTGGGGTGATGGAAATGTTGAAATGCTTTATGTCTTGACCTGGGTGGTGGTAAAACATGTACATGGTCACTTATTGTACCTCAATGTAAAATATTTTATAGCTCAGCTTTTTAGGAAACAGCCATATGAAGAAGGAAAAGAAAAGGTCTTAAAGAGCTGAATACGGAGGGGCTGTTTCAGAGTGGCTCTTGCATAAGGTCCCTATCTGCCTGGGACTGATGGGGTTTCCTGGGGCAAAAGACTTTCAGTGCTAAAACTGGGCAGAGTCCTGGGCAAACTAGAGCAGCTGGTCACCCAACTGCTGTGGAAGAGGGGACCTGAGAGTGAGTTCTGAACATCTAACAGAGAGGCTGGACTCCCTCAGCCCCAGAGCCCAGGGACCACTCCGGTAGACACAGAGAGGGGCCTGCCCAGGGACCAGGGCAGTGGGTATCACTGGTGACGTCAGGGATATCAGGTCTGGGGAGGCATCTTTGTTTCCTGATACCCTCCTCAAGGTTGCTGACCCTCTGGGAGTGGGAAGGGGGAGAAGTAGGGCTGCTCCTTTTGGAGCTGGAGGGAAAAGACCTGGAGACAGAGTTGAGGCAGTCGGGCTGTCCAGGTTCTAGGCACCACGGCTTCTGCACTGGGCTCTGAGGGGAATCTCAGCCAGAGTATCCCAGCCTCCTCCTCCCTTAAATGTTGGGTCAACCAAACACCAATGCATGCATCGATTTTGTGGAAGTCAATCAGAGATGTGGGGAGCTATTGGAGACAAGCACTATTGTACCTCTTCACCTCCACACTTGTCACAAGCAGGGACTGTCCCCTCTGCACTTTGCTCAGAGTGCCATGGTGCCATGTCATGGTGCCATGGCTTGAGCTGGGGTAGAGGGTGGTCTTCTTCATCTCCTCATGCATGGGACAGACAGGGTGACAAGGGAGGGCCTCTGCAGCCCTCCGGCTGAGGCTCAAGGTGGATTCTGGAGGAGAGACTGCCAGCAGGGCTAGGCAACTTAGGTGCACAGAAGAGAAGGCAGGAGACTGAAAGCAGCAGCCAGGGAGGCGGGCTCAGAAGTTCTCGTAGTGGTGCATGAAGTGGGCTCCGTCCTGCCTGTTGATGAGCTGACAGGCCTTCTCTACATTCTTAGTCATTCCTGGAGGGCCACAGCTGAACACTCCAACCTTGCGTACCTGTCAGGGGATTGGAGAGAGAGGGGGGCTTGCAGCCTGGAGGTGCTCACTCTCCTTCCTTGAAGCCCTGGTCATTCCTGAGCCTGGCTGAAATGACCAGGGCTTCAAGCTCAGGCCCTGAGAAGGAGGCTTGAGGTGGAGGGGGTGGAAGTCCTTCTCCAACACTTGACCCCATCTTAGGGCCAGCCTAGGGGGGAAAGTTCTCTGCTCAGAACAGAGCGGCAGGGTGCTTCAGGGCCAGGATGTCCTGGCAGGAGGTCAGAGTAGCATGGTGGGAGGGAGTGGGACTGACCTGGGGGTGGACCTCCTGCAGGGAGTTGAAGAAAGGCTCGAAGGGGGGGCGGCCAAAGTGGGTGACAGAGCGCAGGCCCGTGAAGAGACTCCGGTTCAGCACCTTCTGGAAGTGCCGCTCGCAGATGTACTGGGGGCACAGGGGCAGGTCAGACCAACGACGATCAGGGCCAGCACTCAGCCTGAGCCAGCCCACATAGCCCAGGAGACAGAGACTGGGGAGGGGAGGGAGCTGGAGGCTGAGGGTCAGGGCCACCAGCTCTGTGCCTCCTGCAGCTCAGCCTGGTTGTCCACCCACCTGCCTGGCCATCCTGCCTCACGCTGCCAATCCATCCGCCTGCCAAGCTGCCCTGCCTGGCGGGCCCTGACATACCAGCATGGTAGTCCTGAGGTCGAACTTCTCAGCCAGCTGGGTGATGTAGATGTGCACAGACACCAGGTCCTGGTGGTCGTTCTCTTCCACCTCTCTGATGATGTCAGCCAGCCACTCAAACTGACGCTGGGTCCTTGTCACCCAGATGAAGTAGATCTGGGGACACATGGCTGGAACTCAGGACTCAGCTCAGCTCAGCTTCCCTAGATCCCAGGTCCCTTCACCTGGGAGGCTGAGAAGCCCCAGACCGACCACCTGCAGACACCAAAGCTGTGGCAGGACCCACCAGCCTGATCCCAGGCTTCCAACTGACGGGTCCCAGCAGAGGCCCTTCTGGCTACACCTCCACCCTCCCTCCAAGTTTGGCATCTCAACCACTGGGGTAAGAATGACCCCTCAGAGTCAGTGCCTGGAGTCAGGAGCTTTCTCTCATGGTCCACCACTGTGATGTGGGGACACAATTTGGCCACCTGTGCCCCATTTGGTAAATGAAGGAGGGCTGCTCACCTTTTTACAAAGCATTTGGCTGCCCAAGGATGACTTGAAGACCAGGTCTTTGAGGATGGAGGCAAAGGGGGTGACCCCAATGCCCCCTCCCACCAACACTGACACCTCAAATTTATGCCACTCCTGGTGTCCCTCTCCAAATGGCCCATCAAGGTACAGCTGCCAAGAGAAAGGAGAGATGAGATGAGATGAGCCCTGCCCCAGCTCTGATGCCAGAAATGGCAACACAGGCAGAAGGAGGATAGAGAACATCATAGTCTTTTCTGTGGCACTCCAGTCCTCTTCCTCTCTCAGGATAGGGGAGGGTAGAGACCCTCTGCCAATGCCAGAGGCCCAAAAGCAGGGTTTCCAGTGACAGGCACCTTCGGGAATCCAGCACAGCCACTGCCCCTTGGGAGTGAGTAGATCTCCCTGAGGCGAGTGGTCCAGGGTCCCACTGCCCGGATGTGCAGGCTGAGCGTGTCCTCATGGGGTGCGGAGGTCAGTGTGAAGGGGTGGTACTCAGTGGTCCCCAGAGCCAGGCAGGCAATCCGCACCCACTGCCCCGACTTGTACTCAAAGCCCTGGGGCCGCTGGAACTGCAGGTAGGTCACTCCTGGAGGTCATAGGCAGGGAAAAACATAGATCAGAAGGCCTGCTCCTGGTACCAGAGGACTGACAGGCACCTGTCCTCTCCACACTCCTGAGGCCTGGGGAGTAGTCACATGGTCTGAGCAAGTGGGGCTCCTGGGGCTAGGAGTAGGAGGGTCCCTTTCTCTGTTTCCCAGGTAATGCAAAAGCTGGGTTTCTCTGCTCCCCCTGTTCCAGCCCCTCTCCTCCTCTCTATTCCCTCTTCCTATGAATGGCCCAGCCCTCATATCACTGCCTTGAATACCAACCTGCAGGCTAGAAAGAACTCAGGCTCACCAGGGACCATCTCAGTGACCACCAAACTTCCATTTGAGGGTTACCTTTCTACACACCTCCTGCACTATCATTTATCTGATGTTTTTCTTTGAACTGACTAACTTTTCCAATTCAATTTGTCTTGGGAGGGAACTTTATCATTAGGTAAGTGGAAAACCAGTATCATGTGCTCTAAGTAGAAAATTACATATTTCATTACCAAATTTTAGCTGGATACTGTTTGTTATCTGACCACAGCTGAGCCTCAGTCCTGATCTTTCTGTTGTAAAAGGAGATTTGCAAATGCTAGAGAGTAGAAAGGCATATTGACGCCACTCTGAGATTTTGTCCTCAAGTAATCTCAACTGAAATAACATTGCAATGAGATTAATTTTTTTTACAGTGTGGGTCCTGAAGGTTAGACAGTCCTGCGATACGTAAAACCATCTTTTGCCGCCCTCTGTGATGATACCAATCCTGACTTTGGCCAACACACACTCTCAGCAACAGACTGGCAATCTGGGCATTTGCCTGTCTCTGAGAGAAGGAATGGGACAGGCACAGATGGCTTCCTGCCCTGCACTTCCTCTGCACCCAGGCCACACGTGGGGGCCTTTCCCATCCTCAAACCCCTCTGTATGCACTTGCAGCCACCTCTTCTCAGGGTCACTTCTCACTGTCTGCAAGTCTCCTGGCAGTTAGGCACAGCCCTCCCTGGGTCTACTTCTATCAGGAAATCTTCGGGAACCCCCGAGAGGGGTTTTTTTTTGGAGACAGGGTCAGAGGCAGCAATGGGGTTGGGAGGCGTGGTGAGCTGTCTCCCCATGTCTGAAGATTTGGCCTCTGTCCCTCCCAACCCAGGTCAGGTCGGTTCTAGTACCTGAGGGCAGCAGCTCCGCCTTCACCACGCTGATCTCCACTTTCTTCCGGCTCAGGCTCACCAGCTTGTCGCCCCCATAGATGATTGCCGGGACCAGGAAGTAGATGTGGAAAGTGGGCAGCTGGATCAGCGCATAGCTGCCGTGGATGATGAGCTGGAGACATGGCCAGTTAGTACAGCTCAGGCCCAGCCAGGCCCCTGCCTGGCACCCCCTCTTGCCCAGGCACTAGGCTGAGGTCTTGGGTCTTAAATCTCAAGGTCTCATTCTGAGATCTTGGATCTAATTCTCCCCGCTCCCTCCTTCACCTTCCCACCCCATCCTGAGGGCCCTGCTCCATGGCCTGGCCCAGGGAATTCCCTCACCAGGACGTAGAGTAGGATGTAGAGGTGGTGGGTCAGCCAGAAGCCCCGGAAGCTGCGGCGGCGGAAGTAGTGGGAGGCGAAGACGTACATGATGGCCAGGACCACCAGCAGGAGCACCCCAGTCATACCTGGGGGTAGGAGGACAGGGCCAGTGAGTAGTCTTAGGACTTCAGCTTGGGCTGAAGAAACAACAGCACATTCCCCTATCCTGCCCTCCCTCCTCTCTCACCCTTCCGGGGCCCCCAGAAAAGCCTGCCTGGAGGGATTGGAGCTGTGGCTTGTCTTGCAGGCTAGAAAGAGACCCTATGGCCACTACAGACAAGTGAATATTCACAGAGAGTTGGAGACAAAAGCAGAAGTTCTCAGACAGAACCCCCAGATCCCACATTTCCTACCTGGGACGGTCTGGAATAACCACCAGTAGAATTTCTGGGGAAGCTTGGACCTGTGGGGCAAAGGCACCTTGAGCCTCTGGCTGGGGAAGGAGGGGCTCCAGCACTGTCATACCACATCACGACTCCTTTCCTGCTGGCCCTGACTGCTGAGCATATGGGGCCTCCACCCAGATGGTCAGGGATCCCTCCAAGGAACTTGGCACCCAGGCTTCCATGGTTCCACCCTCTGTACTCAGCAATTTTTCCTCCTGTGTTATCCTGAACTCTCTTCCTCTGGTTGACCCCTGCTTCTTTGAGTCCCTGGTTCATTATTCTGTAAGCTCCACGAGGGCAGGGATTTTTGTTTCATTCCCTGCTCTGTCCCTAGGCTTAGAACAATACAAGATACACAGCAAATCTGAGTAAGTAGTTGTTGAATGACTGCATGTATCTTGATATCCCTACTCTGGCATCTGGGTGAACACATGGGACATGCTCCATAAATGTCTGCCCAGTGAATGGATGGAAGGCAGGGATGGCAGACTCTGTGTCAGGTACATATGGGAAAGAGTCTCTGAGTTTATCTCCCAGACACTGTTCCTGGCCAATCACAGCCAACTTCCTTCCTGAGGGCAAGAAGTTTACCTTTCAGCTTCCCCCGGGTGACTTGCTTAGCACTGAGCTTCTTGCTGAGTGTCTAAGGCTGTCTATTTCTTTTTGCTTTCTTTTCTTTTCTTTTTTCTGAGTGTTTTGCTCTGTTGCCCAGGCTAGAATGCGGTGGTGCTGATCATGGCTCACTGCAACCTCAAAATCCTGGGTTCAAGGAATCCTCCTGAGTAGCTGGGACTACAGATATGCACCACCATGTACACTTTTTGTAGAGATGGAATCTCACTTTGTTGCCCAAGCTGGTCTGGAACTCCTGGCCTCAAGTGATCCTCCTGCCTCAGCCCTCCCAGAGCGTTGGGCTTACAGGTGTGAGCCACTGTACCCTGCCTATTTCTTTTTCTATTACACCCTTAGGCCCACCCTAGGAGTCCCAGGAGAAACCTTCCCCAGAACTGACCCATCATTCACAAAGACGTTGGGGAATATGCAGGCGAGCAGGCTGAGGGGGCTGACTGAGAAGATATAGACATTGACCGCGTGGCCAGCACTGTGCAAAACTGAAAGAAACAGACCCTGTTAGAGATGACAACCAGGGCAGACTCTACCTCCAAGCCCAAGGGAGGGAGGAGGCATGGGAGGAGAGATGGAGGCATAAAGAGTTCTATCTCCTCAGTTTCCCTCTACTAGACCCAGGGCGCTACAGCAAAGAGGAGGAAGCCTGGGAGCCACGTACTGGCCAGGACAACAGCAGCCATGGCGATCCAGCGGTGGAAGTCCACCGCGGCGTCGAAGGGCACATAGCGGTTGAGGAAGGTTTCTCGCAGGAAGGTGATGAGGTTGCGGCACATGGTGAGCAGGATGTAGGAGAACATGAAAGAGACGCTGGCCGCTGTGCCCCGCGACAGGATGATGCCCACGAAGGTGGTCTGTGCAATGTCCGAGGGTGGCGAGGCAAAGGCATAGTCTGGGGCCAGAGTGGGGTTAGATCAGCTTGGCACAAGAGGCCAGAGTCCTGAGCCCTGGGCTCTCCCATACAGACGCTGAGGATCAGAGGGCTTGCCACTCCTCTCCAAGGGTCGGAGCCTGCTCCCTGCCCACTGCCCACAGCCTGGAACTCTTACAGTAAGCGCGCTCTGCAAACAAGCCAATACAGATGGCTGAGAAGATCGCGGCACACACAATGTGCCTCCGGTAGTTCTCCACGAAGCGCTTGTACTGCCGCAGCTTTTGGGCTAGGAGGCCTCGCTGCATCTTCTCTTGCAGCGCCTCTGTGTACAGCCGGGGAGAGGGCACCGCTGCCCTATAGCAAGGGGAGGAAGTGCAGCAGTGTGGTAAGGACCCTCTGGCCTTCCTTTAATGCCACCCCCTTGAAAGGTGACCTGGGGAATCTGGCAGGCATCAGGATGGGCCACAACAGATGAAAGGAAAAAAGCAGTCTAGGGGCTTCTCACTCCTCCCACGCTTTACTTCCATCTGTGCTCCATCAACCCACTCACTGTCTCCCTACCATTCCCCCTGCTCCTGTCTGTTCCATCCTTGCCTCTTCCTGATCCCAGCACAGGCTCAAGGCTGTGCCCAAAGCAGACAGGAGCCAGGAGACCCCTTACTACCATCCTGTTGAGCCAGGACCCTTGCCTGAAGAATCGGGTGCAGAGGTTGGAAGAGGATGAAAAGTCATTCAACACTATAGCCCCTCAGTCAGGTCAGGAACAAAATGAGACTCAGCATGGTCCCTTATATGTCGAGGATGTATGGCCAGGGCCTAGGGATTCTGAGACTTCTCTCCATGTCCCTTTGAGCCCAGGGTTTTGGGAAACACTCACTTTTTGCCAAACCTCTTCTTCAGCCCAGGGCCTCCCAGCTCTGGGGCTTCTAAGGCGGGGGGTCCCAGTCCCTGGGGGTGGGAGCTGAGAAAAAGAAATGGGGCTGTTCTTCCCTTGTCTTTGCAGCCCGGAGAAGAACTGCCAGATCAGAGCATGATGTAGAGGTAGGGAGTGGCTCCTGGGACCAAGCTGGGGTGAGGTGCAAAATGAACTAATAGGATCTGATGATTTGTTTTGTAGAATGATTCTGGCCTGGAGTGGCAGGGAGAGAGCCAGCCTTCTGAGCAGCGTAAGGTGAGGGAGGCAGCTGGAATTTTTGTGCTATGGCTGAACATGCACCAAGAGCTACTTTTAAAGGGCATATGCCTGATTTGCCTGGGGGCTGATCAACCAATCCCACTCCCTTCATTTCTCTGCAGGGGGGCTCAGCCAGGGCAACCTGCCAGAGCCCCATTCCTCCTCACCATTTCCCAGGTGTCCGAGTGATGAATGAGACTCGACAGCTGATGTTTTGTTTAAAGATGTCTCTAATACCTAGAGAAGAGAACAAGAGGCAGGACTGGCTTTCCCACAAGGGCAGTGGGGTAGGATGGGAGACGGTGCCCGCCTCCCTTCTGGGAAAGTCGTGTCCAGATCTCTGACTCCAGCCCTGTTTCCCTCCTTCCCCACACGAAGCGCTCACTGTACACAGGGTAGACAATGTGGCAACTTTGTGCAAGGAAGGGGACGTCCTCTTAGGTGGATGCAACCCTGTAGGTCCTTTGTGTAGAAGAAACAGTGCCTCTTCCTCTGGCCAGATAGATCCTAGACCAATGCCCATGGCTTTGAGCAGTGTGTAGGGTAGATTTCAACCTGCTCCTTGACCTCAGTGAGCAACCTTGTGCAGTAGACAACTTGCACACCTGTATGTGTCATCCCAATTACATGTGCTTGGTTCGGTACTGGGTACCAAGGACTCGGGTCCTGCCCACTGGGCACTCTCATTTTGAAGACACACCCCCCTCCCTGACAGCAACCATTCCTCACACACTTACCACCTCCACCTCCTCCTTTGACACAGAGCTGTGTGAAGCGCAGCTCGCTGTCATGGTCCCGCAGCATGAAGTGAAAATCCTCCCACGTCAGCTCCTCCTTGTCCTGGAAGCCTGACTCCCGGAACATGGACTCCACCACCTCGGCCAGCTGGGCC
>CAUYLG010011474.1:0-41164 GCA_963573385.1 Cacajao melanocephalus | reverse complement strand
TCGCACTCATTCTCTGTCATGCCTTGTTCTCTTGCTGATGAGGAGCTGCGATCCCCTGTAGGAGGAGAGGCATTCTGATTTCGGGTGTTCTCAGCCTTTTTGCACTGGTTTCTTCCCATTTTTGTGGATTTATCCACCTGTTGTCTTTTTAATTGCCGACTTTCAGATTGGGTCTGAGTGGACGTCTGGCTTGTTGGTGATGAAGTTTTTTCTGTTTCTTAGTTTTCCTTTGGCGGATGCCCCTTCCCCACAGAGCTAGGCCTTCCCTGGTTCAGCTGTGCTTACTGTGAAACTCTCTGTCCTCGGTTCTTCCAATTGCTGTTCTTGTGGGGATGGGACCAGCCGAGCCCCACTCAAAGGGCACCCAGTCGTGTATACTCCGCACTGAGAAGTGCCGCGCCACACTGGCCAAAAGAGTCACGCTGGTGACCCGTGTGGCTCCTCCGCCGGGAATCTCCCAGTTTGTGGGCAGTAGAAATTCATCTGAAATTGCGGCGTCCACTTGCTCTCTGCGCTTTCACTGGGGGCTACAATCCTCAGCTGTTGTTAATCAGCCATCTTGGATCTCTCTGCCTGGTGATGAAGTTTTTTCTGTTTTTTAGTTTTCCTTGGGCAGATGCCCCTTCCCCACAGAACTGGACCTTCCCGGTTCAGTTGTGCTTACTGTGAATCTCTCAGTCCTCGGCACTTCCAATTGCTGTTCTCCTTGTGGGGATGGGACCAGCCGAGCCCGACTCAAAGGACACCCCGTCCCATATACTCTGCACCGAGAAGTGCCACGCTGGGGTGCCTGCAAAATAGCAGCATCTGCCAAAAAAGTCATGCTGGCGACCTGTGTGGCTCCTCTGCCAGGAATCTCCCAGTCTGTGGGCAACAAAAATTAGTCTGAAAGTGCGGCATCCACTCACTCTCTGCACTTTCACTGGGAGCT
The DNA here is from genome assembly GCA_963573385.1 of Cacajao melanocephalus. Lineage (NCBI taxonomy): Eukaryota > Metazoa > Chordata > Mammalia > Primates > Pitheciidae > Cacajao > Cacajao melanocephalus. Next base: position 40,233 of record CAUYLG010011474.1, on the reverse strand, counting down.
ACAATCCTGAGCTGTTAATCGGCCATCTTGGATCTCTCCTTTTTTTTTGAGACGGATTCTCACTCTGTCACCCAGGGTGGAGTGTGGTCTTGGCTCACTGCAACTTTTGCCTTCAGGGTTCAAGCAATTCTCCTGCTTTAGCCTCCTGAATAGCTAGGATTACAGGCATGCACCACCACGCCCAGCTAATTTTTGTATATTTAGTAGAGATGGGGTTTCACCATGTTGGTCAGACTGGTCTCAAACTCCTGACCTCATGATCTGCCCGCCTCAGCCTTCCAAAGTGCTGGGATTACAGGCATTAGCTACCACACCTGGCCTTATTTCGTTTTCAGTTTGATCATTGTTAGCACATAGAAATGCTACTGATTTTTGTATATTGATTTTGTATCATGCAACTTAACTGAATTTTTCAGTTCTAATATTTTGGTAGAGTCTTTTTGAAGGTTTTTAGCATGAAGGGATGATGAAATTTATCAAATTTTTTTCAGCATCAATCTAAATGATCATATGGTTTTTGTCCTTCATTCTGTTAATACGATGTATCACATTGATTGATTTGCCTATGTCGAACCATCCTTGCATCCCAGGGATAAATCCCACTTGGTCATGATGACTTATCTTTCTAGTGTATTGTTCAATTCAGTTTGCTAATATTTTGTTGAGGATCTTTGCTTCAATAATCATCAGGGATATTAGCCTATAGTTTTTGTGTTCTTTTTGTTGTCGTCATTTGATGTGTCTTTGTCTGGTTTTGGTATCAGGGTAATACTGGCCTTATAGAATGAGTTTGCAAGTACTGCCTCTTCCTCTATTTTCATTTGTTTTAAGATATTTTTTGATTTCTTTTTTTTATTTCTTCATTGACCCACTGGTCATTCAGGAGCATATTGTTTAGTTTTCATGTATTTGAATAGTTTCCAAAATTCCTCAATTTCTAGTTTTATTCCATTATGGTCAGAGAAGATGCTTGATATCATTGTAATTTTTTTGAATGTTTTAAGACTAGTTTTATGAACTAACATATGGTTTATCCTTGAGAATAATCCATGTGTTGAGGAAAAAAATGTGTATTCTGCAGCTATTGGATGAAATGTTCTCTAAATAGCTATTAGATATTTGGTCTATAGTGCAGATTAAGTCTGATGTTTCCTTGTTGATTTTCTGTCTGGAAGATCTGTCAAATGCTGAAAAGTGGGGTGTTGAAATCTCCAGCTATTATTGTATTGGAGCCTATCTGTTTCTTTAGCTCTAATAATATTCATTTTATATATCTGGGTATTCCAGTGTTGAGTGCACATACGTTTAAATTTGTTATATGCTAAAGAGTGGTTACCTTAACGTACTGGCATTGCAAGTCATTCTTGTTGTTTTCCTTTGACTTAAGCACTTCCATTTTCCAAGATTTGTGTTATTTTGCATTAAGCACATGTTACCTTTGCAGTCTGGGGAAAGAAAATCTTGTAATTTTAAAAGAAAATGGTCATGGACAATAGTATTAAATATTGCAGAGAGGCCAAAGTATAGTAGATGGAAAAAGTCAGCAGTGACTCCAGTGAGACAGTAGTACTGGAACAGACATGCTTGAAGAGAACCAGCTATGGGGTGAGTGGAAAGTAAGTAAGGAAATAAAGGTACCTCACTTTTTACAGAAGTATAACCAAAAAGAGAAGTGGAAAAATCGAAAGGTGAGGAGAGGGGAGTGAAAAATCAGTCCAAATGATTTTAAAGATGAGAGAACCTGAACAAGTTTGATGCTGATAGGGAAGAAGCCAGGAAAGAGAGAGGCAGCGATATGAGAAGTGTACAATTGAGCATGTCAGGTACCTGTGAGGACATGGAATTGGGTCCAGAGAACAATGTGACTGAGTTGGCCTAGGCAGAAATAAAGGCACTCACCATGGTGCCTCTTTCTCTAAACCAAGAGGCATAGTGTGTGCAGACAGCAACATATCTCAAGGTGATGAAATCTGTGCCTGGTCATCTCACTTTTGTCAATAGGAAGTCGTCATCTGCTGCAAGGAAGGATCTGGGGCTGGTGAGGAGAGGATTGAGAAGGTGAAAAGAAGCAAAAATTATGGCAGAGATCCTGAGCCAGAGCTAAAGTGACAGCCTGCTATGGGGTGCTGCTGGGAAGCTTCTCTTCCCTTTACCCAACTTCAAAGTAAGAGTTCAGGACTACTGTTTGCAGGTAGTTTAGCATCACTTTCTTGATCCAGGTAAGGGGCCTGGTTTCCAAGCTGATTCTCCACAACCCTTAGGTGGCAGATGGGTCCCAACTGGGGAACAGGGGAAGATCCAAAAAGTCCCATGAGATTAGCTATGGCTTCCCACAGCTGGCAGGATTTCCACACCTGAAACCTGAACTTTGGGGCCCCAGTACCAGAGTTAGATTCATCTGTGCTATTTCCTGTGTTAAGTAATGACCTCTATATATTTCCTTACCATAGGGACTTTAAAAAACTCTACATTCTCTAGCCATGCCTTTTGGCTTCTCTCCCTCAGTCTCATCTCCTATGGTTGAGATAAGCAGGAGCAAAACTCTCCAAAGTGTAAACCAGAGGACATGTCCTGCTACATCTGGTGTTGTTTTCTCCCAGCACTGCCTTCCATCCTTTCCAGACACACCAGGATACACTGATAGGGGACTACTATGCCTTAACAGGCACTGGGATTTTAGCTGCCTTGTTTCGAGGAGTTTTTCTCAACAAGGAGCCATCCCTCACCCCACCCCCAATGGTTCCAGCCATTGCTTTGGTTGTCATAAATGGGGGCAGGGAGAGACATCCAGTGGGCAGGGGCCAAGAATGCTTCTAAATATCCTACAATGCACGGAATAGCCCCCACAATGAATTATGCAGTCCCAAATGCCAATAGTTCCAAAAGTGAGAGATCTTGCTTTGGAGTTCCTCAGCTGACAGGACTCTTTGAAGTTTTGCTATAATCCATTTAAAATTTGAAACGTATGCCAGAGACAAATTAAATACTCGAGGAATTGTCATTTGTAAATTTCCACCAGATGGTGCTAAATGACAAGTGAAAATCCAACCTACTCTAGCCTCCATTTCAGAATTTGGTTTCTTTCCCTGGAGTAATAATGCCCATTCTTTTCCAATAGGATTGTTGCTCCTTAGGTACCGAGTGTTCCGTACCACCAGCATTTTTATGCAAGTGAGTTAAAGGGAGTAATGACTAAAACTCAGCCTTAAAGATGAAAAGAACAGGACCACCTCCTCAATCAGCTACAGAATTTCCATTCCCTGTAGCAACAAGGGTATGGGAGAATCAGCTAGCTTTTTCTCTTCCTTAGCCAATTTTTAGCTGGGCACTTGGTCATCTGAAGAAGATAATTCCAAGACTCCATTACCGTTAGGAGGGCTAAGTAATGAAGTTCAGGCCATTAGTGAGATGTGATCAGAAGTGCTGTGGGCTGCTTCTGAGTAGTACTCTTAAAGCAGTGGTTCTCAACTAGGGGTGACTTTGCCCGCCCCCCACTGGAGACATTTGGCAATGTCTGACATTCTTAGCTGTCACAACTGGGAGATAGTACTGGCATCTTGTGGGTAGAGATCAGTGATGCTACTAAAACTACAATGCACAGGACCACCTCCAAAACACAAAATTCTCCAACCCCAAATGTGAATAGTGCCAAAGTGGAGAAACCCTTAGAGGGAAATGGCATGCCCCTGGCTTTCTCTTTCCCACTAGCTGAGAGACGCAGTGGTACACCATCTTGGACCATGCGGGCCAATGCAAAAAACCAGGGAGGGTGGAGCTGTGAGACAAGTGGAGCTGCCATACTCTGGACTCCTTACACCACTGCCACAAGATTGAAATACACTTCTTACCAGTTTGAGCCACTCCTTTTCTGCGTCTCTGTGACAGCAGCCAACTAATATTCTATCTAATGCCATAGTATACCATATACATATTGGTTTTTTATTCATAGAACCAGGAATTGCTTTACCTGAACTATAGCCACTCTAGGCCTGCATCCTTCTGCCTTTCCCAAGAATCCCCTGAGCTCTTTCTCCCTATCTTACCCCTCTCCATCTTTCTTTCCTTCCTCTCTAGATGCTGGCTACTTCCTTGAAGCAGAGATTCCACCAGGCCCCAACTGACTTATCTGTCTCAATCCACACCTGACTTTTCCTATAAGACATCAACCTCCTACCATCTTCCACTTCTATCCATAGATATCTCATTTCCTCCCACATGCATTTTCTGAAGTGGAAGAAGAATCTTTTCTAAAATAATCCCCCTCTACATACACAGGCCCTTACCCTGCTTTATTGTCTTCATATAACTCACCACAACATACACTTCTATTTCTCTGCTTATTGTCCATGTTCTACACAAAAGATTTAATTTTATGTGGCCAAAAACTGTATTATTTACTACTGTATATCTGGTAAATAGAATACTACTGTCCAATAGAAATATAATGCATGCCACATATATAATTTTAAATGTTCTTGTAGCCACACTAATAAAGTAAAAAGATAAAAATGAAATTTTAATCTGTAATCTCAATAGTCCTTCTCTAAGATGTTATCACTATAAAGAAATTCAGGTATTTTACATTCTTTTTCTCATTCTTCTTCAAAATCTAGTGTATAATTTACCCTTACAGTATATCTCAGTTCGGGCTACTACAATTCAGGTTCTCATGGCTACATGTAGTGGTTACAATGGACAGTGCCAAAACAGAATACTTGGCACATAACAGACATCCAGTATATATATATATACCATTTTAATTCCTCTATAGTATAGGAATAATAATAGTAATGTCACATCATTAATATCACCCAATTGACTTAGCCATTTCCTCATTGGGCATTTAGGTCATTTCCAATTTTCACTTTTAAAAATAATTCCATAATAAATATCTATCTGCTTCCTGTTTAGTAGAAACATGGTGAAACCCTGTTTCTACTAAACACAGAAACAAAAACAAAAAAGAAAAATAAATAATATGCACATGAGAGGACTAAGGGGATAATTGATTTAAGAACTGCAGAAGTGCTTTTCCTCAAATATAACTGATTGATTAGATATACTGCCCTTTCCAGCTCCTTGTCCTCAAGACTGGATCTGGCATAAAGAAAACTGTTACCTATTTTCCTTGGGCTCACTTGACTAGAAAAAGAGCCAAGAGAACTGCTTATCCTTGGATGCCAAGTTACTGAAAATTCATAGTGCAGCAGATCTGGTGAGAGTCTTGGATATTTGTTGGGCTGGAGTATTGGTTGATAGGGAAAAAATCTGGTTTAGATTGTCACTGGAGGAATTCTTGTTTGAGAGCCAAAATATCTGTTTTTTAGCTTAGTCTCACCACCAGTTTTGTGCATGACTTTGGACTGACAGGCTCTGTAGTATCTCTAGGCTTCAATAAGTGTTTCCATAAAACCATCAAGGGGATGTCAAAGATCCCTTTTGGTTCTTTAGTTTTATGGATCTAATGTTTTAACTGACTTTCAGATTCTAAAATCACCATCTAGATTCCACAAACTCAGAAACTTTACTCCCCACAGGACTTCATCCTGCAAGCACTTTCCCATTCCAGTTTCCCATTCTGGATTGAGCTGTCTTGGAGGAACCCCTGCTATCCATGGCTCTGGGAGGACAGTTCTCCTTTGATGCCCTACTTGTAAGTTTCCCATTCTTTTTGATGCCTCCCATGTCAGTTTCCTCTTCTTTGCTGAATCTGCTAGTGAAGTCATGGCTTGCATTCCACCAATGCCCTCTTCTTGCCAGAGAGACACTTGGGGAATTTCTCAAAGTCTCCTTCCTCACCTCTCTTACAAAAAGATTTACTCATTTATCCATTCAGACCTTTTCTTGAGTTTTCCTTCCCTCATTTATTACTGATTGGAGGCTTTAAGACAAAAAGCTTCAAAAGCTAAGCTTCTGAAACAAGGTGGCAGTAAATCTAAGGTGTTTTTTTTTTCTCTCCCTGCATACAGATTTAGACTCCGAGGTACTATTTCCCAGACATACTCTTCAGGTACCTTTGCGTATGTACGACAAGGAGCTGTTTTTGCTGAAAACTGCACTTTCATTGCCTTCAGAATATGTCAAAAGAAGGCGAATCTATTAAGAGCACAGTGAATTTGAAGGCTCTGGAAGAAAAGAAGGAAGTCTTTGAGTTTCATTCTGGAATGTAAGCTATTCTTTGTCACTTGGGTGCAAAGGTAGATGACATTATGAATTTCTGAGGCTGGTTAGTGGCATATAAATAGGACTTCTTGTGACTGGTAAATATGTGCATGGACCCAAGCTTGGAAAGGCTGGTGATTGTGACCAGGAAACATGAGACTCCATCTTGTACTAGTGACAGAGATGGTCTTTCCTGATTATGTTCCATTTCCCAACGTGTCAAGTAGCCCTTGCATTGACCTCACTTGGCTCAACTCTGTTGTAGTTGCAGCTGGAGAGTCAATCACTTTTGCCAAATGGTCCAGGGAGGCTAATGGAGGCTTTTTGGCTTCACTTTTGCCACCCTCCTCTCACACACATACCACCTCAACTCTTGGCAGTCCTTTGAGAAAGCCGTTCCATTGATGATGGCCATACAGCCTCTGCTTCTTGGGGTTGTGTCATCCAATACAATATGAAAACTTTCAAAGAAGGAAAAAGTAAAGTTAATCACACTCTATTTCTAAAATAAGTATTTAATATCCATTCTTCCTTGGGTGATGAAATTATAGTCTCTATACCAAAATGAGTTTACTTGAAATGTGGGGTCACCAACCTCTTTCTTTTCTGCCCATCAATTTCCATACTCATTCTTAGAAACAGCAGGTCACCGAAAACAACAAAAATCATTTCTAACTGAAAGTAAGCTATATGTTCTACTCCAAATTTATATGACTTTCCTGCCACTTAAAAACTTATCTACCTCTCTGTGACTCAGATAACTGTAAAATACAAATGATTACATAGAGTATGTCCTGTCTCCTGGGAGAATAAATGCTGTATTGTATATAGAGAAGAATGGTGTCTGTTCAAACACGGCTTTACATGAAATACGTTTTGATAGAGAAACTACATTTTCCTATTTCAAAGGATACTGACATGGCTTGGATGTTTATCCTTTCCAAATTTCAGTTGAAATGTCATCCACAGTGTTGGAGGGGGTGGCAGTGTCAGAGGTGTTTTGGTCATGGGGGCAGATCCCCATGAATGATTTGGGGCCCTTATCTTGGTGATTAGTAATTTCTCACTCAGTTCACACAAGATTTGGTGGTTTAAAAAGGCCTGAAATGTCCACCCTCCCCCTCCCCACCCAAATTCTTTTGTTATCTCTTCTCATGCCAGATCTTTCTTTGCTTTCCACCATGAGTAAAGCTCCCTGAAGCCTCCCCAGAAGCTGAGCAGATGCTTGTATAGCCACAGAATCATGAGCCAATTAAACTTTCTTTTTTTTAATCAACTACCCAGTCTCAGGTATTCCTTTATAGTGACACAAAAATGGACTAACACAGATACCATGTGTATTCCTATCTAAATGCTCACAGCTTAAGTGTAACTAGTATTTTATACTACTGCTTACATTTTCTGCAAATCTTTTCTCAGAGACTGTATTTTTTAATGATGTGCTCCCTATTTTACCGCATAGAAAACCAAGAAATCTTATCCTATCTCTGAGAATTGACAAGTTGTGTGACTTTAGGCAACCACCATTACAGCCTGGATTTCTGGGCTTCAATTTGCTCATCCATAAAGTTGTCTCTCTCTGTCTCTTCCTTCTCTCATCCACAGTTTGTCCCCGACACAAACTTCTGAAAGCAGCAAGAGAACTATCCCCAATATTTTACAAATGCTATGTATCTGTCTCCCTCACTGGCTTGTAAGCAGTTCAAAAGCAACCACTGGTTGGATGCAGTGGCTTATGCTTTTAACCCCAGCCCCAAGACAGGAAAATCACCTGAGTCCAGAAGTTCTCTAAACAAGACTGGGCAACACAGCATAAACCCATCTTTACAAAAAATACAAGAAAAAAAATTAGCTTGATGTGGTGGTGCATGCCTGTAAACTTAGCTATTCGGGATGCTGAGGAGAGAGGAGACCTTGAGCCTGGGAGGCAGAGATTTCAGTGGGCAGAAGTTGCACCACTACACTCCATCCTAGGCAAAAGGGCAAGACCATATCTCAAAAAAAATAAAATGAGGAAGCACTATGGTTCAAACATCTTCAGTCATCCTAATGCAAACACAGTATTCAGTACAAAGCAGAAGTTTAATACTTGATGAATGAAATTCTTGAACTCTATCACTCGAGCAAATGCCTTTCCCATCAAATGTTCTGAAGGCTTACAGTTCAAAAGAGTGAGGGGTTCCATCCTTGCACAGCCAGGTCTTGCCACTGTCAAGGTGGAAGAGCCCTGTCCAATAAGAGTAGAAAATCTCAGAGTAACTCTGACACATGGCAAACTCCTATGAAAAGTACAGAAGGAAACCTTTAGATTTGGTGGCATAATTACATACAGGTACAGACATGCATGGGGCAGCCAGCACTTTTCTCAAAGCACATACAAGTCCTGCTTCACATAGATGCTCGAATGCTTAAGAGAAAAAGCATCTGTCCTGAGGCCAGTCAGAAATTTCTCCAGGTTTAATAACTTATTATGTCTCAGTAAATATGGAACACATATCAATATTCTGAAAGCAGAAATCACATCTACCAAGATTTATTCCTGACCCATTGCTTTTAAGGCACAGAATTAAACACTAATAGTGATATAAAAATATGAGAGAAAGGTTAACAAAGAGATGCAGAATGACTCTGGGACATGGAAGAATATGGAGGAAAAAGTGCAGGAATGAGGTAGTAACCTTCATAAATACCTGGGAAAGGAAGAAAAAAAGTAAAAGGGATTTGGAAGGATGATATATGCCTCAGACTCAGAAAGGGAGAAGAGAAATTTTTAAATATTCATATATAGATATGTGTGTGCATACACATATATAGTCCTATACATGATAATTCTTTTCCCAATATTTATATTTAACATACGTTCACATTTTAAAAATTATTTACTTCTATCTAGTCTCACTCTAACTCCTAATACATGCATACACACACACACCCACGTGTGTGTGTGGGGGTGTGTGTGTTTGGTGGGATAGGATCTCACTGTGTCATCTAGGCTGGAAAGCAGTGGTGTGATCACAGCTCACTGCAGCCTCAACCTCCCTGGCACAATGCACTCCTAATATATTAGCATGGAAATTACTTAGAAATTTATTATAATAATCCATTTTATATCTTAGGTTTCAACCCTGAAATATGTTTCTCAAGGCTATACACTTTGTTTCATTGTTATATCCTCAAACTGTCAGATAGTTAATGGAATATATTGATTTAATGAGAGATTATTGGAAATAGTAATAAAACTATTAGCAAGCAATAGTCTGAGAGTAGCATGTGAAAATAACTATAGTTGAAATATTGATTCTGATTAACTGAGGGGTCCTTTTAAATCAAAAGTTTTGAGAGCAAATCATTTGAAATGTATTTAAATATATACAAATATATGAAGTCCATAATAGAAAATAACTACTACATTCACAACAGAATTTCCTGCCATATGATATAATATAGTGCAATTATACACCTGAGTCCTCAGTATATGCTGGAGGCAGAGGAAACAAAGAAAATGAGAAAAATTAGGAGGATTTATGCCAGGGCATGTTTCCTTAGTCAAAAAATTCCCTCTTTTTATGTCTAATTTAAGCCATCAAGAAAGGGTAAAAAAATATATTATTTCAGTAGACAAGAGAAATGACATAGGTTCATTTATCATAGATTTCAGTAAGTGAGTAGAACTTTAAAAGTAACTAGAATGATGTTAAGAATTTGTATATTGAACTTGGAACTTAATTCAATTAAATAACCCTTTGTTGATAACCTATTCTGCAACGTGAAACATCTCTAATAAATTATAGAGAAGCAATGATAACTAATGGCTATATAGTTTGAGAACTTCAATTCAAAGGCAATAATAAACATGAGAGAAAGGGGCACAATCACATTTATTTAGTGTACTTTAATTGCATGTACTAACTCAATATATGTCAATTTGTAGGGTTTTTTTAATTTTTGAGACAAAGTCTCACACTGTCACCCAAGCTGCAGTGCAGTGGTGGGATCTTGGCTCACTGTAATCTCTGCCTCCTGGGTTCAAGCAATTCTCCTGCCTCAGTCTCCCAAGTAGCTGAGATTACAGCTGTGCACCACCATGCCAAACTAATTTTTTTGTATTTTTAGTATTTTTGTATTTTAGAATTTTTAGTAGAGATGGGGTTTTACCATGTTGGCCAGGATGGTCTTGATCTCCTGACCTCGTGATCTGTCCACCTCAGCCTCTCAAAGTGCTGGGATTACAGGTGTGAGCCACTGTGCCCAGCCCATCAATTTGTGGTTTTATCATCACATTTGCCTTGATCAGTCTATCCTACACTGTAAACTTCTGGAAGGCAAGATATACAGTTGCAGATTATGGTAATAATTCAGGTAAATATTTTCCACTTAAAAGCTTTGCCACTTTTAGAATGGAAGAGCAGGCAGCACTATTTTTATGTTTCTGACATTGCATCAACATTATTTCTTTCCACCCAAACTGAAAGAGAAAGAAGTTAGGACATTCTAACTTTGCTCCCTTACTGAGCGGGAAGTTTAAAGTGATATTGCTCATGTTTCTAAGGGGTGAGTATTTGCGGAGAACACAACTCCTTTTACCTACTTCAGGGGACCATTCAAAGCAATAGGAATAAGACTCAGACCCTGATTGAAACAAGTACGAAAACCTGTGGACCGATATTCTGGATCCTTAGGATCTTCTTGCCTAGCTCTTTTAAGACCTCTTTTTGAGAATCCTTCAAACATTGAAAAGCCTCAGAATCTTACCAGCTCTTCTTCTGTGTCATCTTCAGCATAGTAGAGTTCTCACTAAGGCAGAAATAGTCACAGTCCTCCCAACTTTTGCTGTCTTTATAGAACTGGTAGCAATTGTCTCCATGCCACTTCCATTGTTCTGGACAAGGGCTGCATTTATGTGATTGGAAGAAAGCCAATTTTATTGTTATTTTCTGCGTGAGTCTGTTGTGTTCTTCTCATGAAATTATATAGTATTTGATGTTCCAAGAAAAAACTGAATCCTTTTCAACATTTAATGAATAGCCCAGGCAGTGATAACTATGAATACTTAACGAACACCTACTAAATGCCAGGAATTCTAGGTGGTGCTGAGATACTGTAGAAATTAAAACACACATTAACTGCTTATGTGGAGTATGGACTCTAGTAATGAATCACGGGAACTTTCTTGCCACTTGCCTGTGAAATTCAGTACATGAAGAGAATATTCCATTTCACAAAGCTGTTCATATGTACAGAGACGCCAGCTGCATTATGTTTAGGAAGTAAAGTTTCTATAATGTTCATCCTCAAAATTATCTTGTATAATAGTAAAAAATGTTTTAAAAAATACAATGCATGCAGATATGATATGGAGTCTTTCCTCACTCTAAAAGAAATAAACTTTTAAGGAAAACAAATACTGAGGCAGGCATGAAGTTAGAATGCTGAAACTCCATGTGTCACACACAAATTAAGTTGGGCATCCAGGCCACAGAAGTATGGGTAGTGATAGCAAATATAGGAGCTGGGCCCTGAGAGTCATAGTTTCAACACCTATGTGGATACATGACCTTGGGTCATTTAGCGTTAGGAACCTGTAATGCAGTCTCTTGTGGCTTTGTAGTGGGGTGAGAACTTGAGTCATATCCATAACAATTTATTTTAAAAGTGATCTAGTTAACATTTTAAAATCTCAGTGGCTAATACACAGGTAGGTATTATACTATTGTTTATATCATCTTGTAAATTTATAATATTTCATAAAGTAAAACAAAATTTTAAATAAATAGAAAGTTATCTTTGTCATGTTGTAACAAACTTGCTGTGGAGTTCAATAGCTTTTGCACTCTCTAAGACAGTTCTTCTTGACTCAGAATTCTACCAGAAGAAATATAACAAACCTGCATAGACTTAAGCACAAATTAAGGGAGTCTCAGAATTTCTAAAAAACAGAACAAGATTGGGAATGATGATTACCTAAAAAGATTGCCATACGAAGTAAAGAAGTAAAACAGTCCAGTTTACACAGAAACTGACACATAGAAACACTCAATAAATGTCGGTTTCAACTGTGGTCCTCGTTGTTATGAGAATTTAGGTGGGTAATACCTGCTTGGAAAGCTGTGCTGGAAAAGATTATGAAGTGGCATCTGGACTCAGCAAGAAGGAGAATCTTGGTTCACTGTAGTGTCTGCTCTGATTCAGTAAGTAGAAACTGTGTAACTGCAATTTTGGTACAGTGTATAGATACCTTATTCCGTTTTGTGTACAATGTTTTCTTAAATGCCTTCAATTTTCAGATATGACAAGTGATGCTCTATGTGCTGTGTGTGAAAACAAGTTCCATACATATATGTGAATTAATGGAAAGTGAAATTTTCAATAAATGTTTAAGAGGAAGCAAGTGACCATAGGTTAAAAGGTGAGAGACTAAAAACCAGGAGCCTTATGTGAAATAGGTAGTGATACGATGTAACTAAAGAGACAGAGATAGAGAAATTTCCTTACCTTTGTAACTTCACCTAAATAAATATTTGATATAATATTAAAGAATTGGATAAAAAAATTGGAATACAATTAAGAATAAATTCATTTCTCTCTCTATAGATAGATTATATAGAAATATGCATAATTTTATAGATAAAATGAATATTTTTGGCCAGATAAATGTGTGGACTAAAAGTGAACTGTTCTCAAATGTTCTGTCAATGGCACACACAACTAGTGAAATTAAAATACCAATCAGTTTCTATACCAAACATGTACACTTTCTAAGAACTCTCTTTACCTATAAAATACCAAATTACATGGCCAGGTGCAGTGGTTCATGGCTGTAATCCCAGCACTTTGAGAGTCCAAGGCGGATGGATCACGAGGTCAAGAGATCAAGACCACCCTGGCCAACATGGTGAAACCCCATCTCTACTAAAAATGCCAAAATGAGCTGGGTATTGTGGCGCACACCTGTAGTCCCAGCTTCTCAGCAGGCTGAGCCAGGAGAATCACTTGAACCTTGGAGGCGGAGGTTGCGGTGAGCCAAGATCATGCCACTGCACTCCATCCTGGTGACAGACGCCACCTCAGAAAAGAGAAACTAAACATTAAAATACATATTTTTCATATCCAGTCAAGTTATCCTGAATTAAAATAACTGGAATTGGATTCAGGTTATCTACATTTTTGTACCAGTCCCTGTATGATTCTTAAAATTTAAAAGCCATAGTTATGAGTTCGTTTACTTTTCTCTAGGAAAGAATTTGTAAGAACTTCTGCTGAGGCAGATTGAGACATAACCCTGTACTTTATTTACTCATAGTATTATTTTTATTATTCTAGTTAATTGTTTTTATTGTTTTAAGTATCTGCATTTGAACAGTCCCTTCATGTATGGGAACACAGACACATATGAACAGCATGCTCCCAATAACTGGTGGTGAACTTGAAGCCCAAATTCCTTATTCAGTTTGCCAGACCATTAGTTAAATAATACTTGGCTCTTGGTTTCACTGGTGGGAATTCCAGCTCTCTACTTCAAGATAGCACGGGGATAGAGTGACCAGGACACGCTTACTTCCAGTTTTGTCGTAGAGCACACGACAGAGTGTTTCAGTCACATGCTGCAGCTTTTCTGCAAGCTCCATGTTCTGAGCCTGAAGAGATTTTAGCTGTTGGGAGATATTTCTTAAGGTTTCTTTCTGTTGCAAGGTGGTGTCTTGCTGAGTATTGACGAGATGGTGGTATTGAAAAACTAACCCAAATAACCAAGTTAGACTGGACAGCTTATTTCTATTTTCTACATGTGAGGAAACAATATCTTTTTTAGTATCTCAGAGATCTTATATAGCTTATATTCAAGTTTAGATTCCAGAGCATATATGATAAATTAATTATATCACCTGGGGAAAATTAACTTCTTTAAGTCTGTCTAAAAATGTGGAGTCACAGGGTGAAATTGCCAGAAGACAGGAGTAAGGTACAGCTCCCACTTGTATGACAGAACAGTGTTTGAAGACTCAAATTGTAAACTTTTGCTCCAAAAACACCTCAGAAATATACCAAGCAAACTGAAAGAATTCATAGATTCATTGAAAGAATTTGCCACTGCAAATTCTGTGAGATAGCAAAAAAAGTTTGTGGAGGAAAATCTGCCTCTGAACACACATCCCCACTGGGGATCCTGAAAGGGAGCCATGCAAAATGTAAAAGCAGGAGAAGTAGTAGGAAGAGCCCGGTAGGTACTCCCATTCTCCAGCTTGAGCCCAGCAAAGCCATGGGTGACTTTATCTCACAGGGGTCCTTGGAGAAGGCAGCCAGCAGAATTAGGGAGGATGTCTCAGGATGAAAGAAGCTTCCAACTGAACTTTGTAATAATGTTGACTGGGCACAAATTTTCTTGACGGTAATCCACGGAGCAAACAGGAAATGCTGCAGATATAAGCACAGGAGCTGTGGCCTAAAGTGTGGGAAGGCATGGAGGGGTGTGGCCTAAATGCCTGATTGCTTTCTCAGAGGCTTGTAGCCAGGGGCAATGACTGAGCTGCATGGGCTGCCTGATATAAACTTGGCTCTGTTGGTGGGGCACAGCAGGAGCAAGACTGGTCTCCTCAGCTGCCTGGGAGCTGGTTAAGGACTGTCACTACTGCCAGCTTTCTTCCACTTCCCTGGTCAGCTGTACGACACAGCAGAGGCAGCCATAATCCCCTCTGAAACACAACTCCACTGGCCTGAGAACCAACCCCCATCCCTGACAGCAGCTATGGCAAGCCCCACCCAAGAAGAGTCTGAATTCAGATATGCGTAACCCTGCCCCCACCCGATTTTATTTCTCTTCCTGCCCTGGTATCCAAACACATACACACAAAAAAACATAAATTTTGGGAGCTGTATGGCCTTGTTCATAGCCTGAGAAATTTGAATACTTATCCTGGCCAACTTAGAGCGAGCTTTTGTACTCCTTCTACTCCAACAGCTGTTGCTGTCTTGAAAGTGCCACCTCCTGGCTGGAGCAAACAAACTCAAGCCATTACAGCAACTCAGGGCAGTAAAACCCTGCTCAAAGTAAGAAGACAACAGCTAATTCCACTGACTAAAACATCCTGGCTAAGCAGAGGTCCTGAGTGTGTCCACATGACAAATTCATTGCGAGCATAACCAGCATTCAAGGAAGTCCACACACTACACATATCTACAATCAGGGTCCTCACAGAATCCACTCCCACTTGCCTGCCACCTACATCAGAGCAGATGCTGGTTTCCATGGCTGGGAGACCTAAAGATGAATCACTTCACAGGACTCTTTGCAGACATTCCCCAGCAGCACCCTGGAGCCTGGTAGCCCTGCTAGGTGGCTAGACCCAGAAGAGTGATAACAGTCACTGAAGTCTGGCTCTCAAGAAACCCAATCCATATGGGAAAAAGGAGAACACCACAACAAGAGATTACCACATGGGATGAAAAAATCTGAACAGCAGGCCTTGAGTTTCAGATCTTCCAACTGAAATAATTTACTCAAATGAGAAAGAATCATGAAAATAATTCTGGTAATATGACTGAACAGGATTTTATAACACACCCAAAAGTCACACTAGATCCCCAGCAATGCATCCAAAACAAGAAATCTCTGAATTACCAGATAAAGAATTCATAAGGTTGATTATTAATTTACTCAAAGAAGTACCACAGAAAGATGAAAACTGCCTAAACAAATTCTTTTAAAAAAATGAAATATAAATGAATAATTCTTCAGAGAAATAAATATTATAAAGAAAAAACAAGTACACCTTGTGAAAATGAAAGATACACTTAGAGAAATACAATATGCATTGAAAAGTTTGAACAGTTGATTAGAACAGGTAAAAGAAAGAACTTCAAAGCTTGAAGACAAGGCTTTTGAATTATTCCAATTTGACAAAGACAAAAAAAATTAAAAATGAACAAAGTCTTTCAGTAAGTTGGAGTTATGTTAAATGGGCAAACCTAAAAATAGTTTTTGTTCTTGAGAATTAAGAGAAATCTAAAAGTTTAGAAAACTTATTTGAGAGAATTAGAAAAATGTCCCTGGCCTTGCTAGAGGTCTAGACATCCAAATACAAGAAGTTCAAAAAACACCTGGGAAATTCATTCATAAAAGATCATGACCTAGGCACGCAGTCATCAGGTTATATAAAATTAAGATGAAAGAAAGAATCTTAAAAGCTGCCAAAAGCAGCAGGAAATCTCTCATGGAAAATCTATCAGATTAGCAGCTGACTCCACAACAGAAATCCTGTTGTTCAGAAGGATTGGGGTTTTACCATGAGCCTCCTCAAACAAAATAGTTGTCAGCCAAATATTTTGTGTCCAGCAAAACTAAGCTGCATAAATGAAGGAAAGATAGTCTTTTTAAACAAATAAATACTGAGAGAGTTTGTCACCACCAAGACAGAACTACAACAAATGAAAAAGAAAAAGAGTTCTAAATCTTTTTTTTCTTTCACTGGAGTGCAATAAGGAGTTCTAAATCTTGAAACAATACCTCAAAACACACACAAAAAAACCTACCTTCTAAAAATATAAATCTCAAAGGGCCTATTAAAAAATTTAAAAAAAAAACCCAGAAGTTATTCAGGCAACAACTGGCATGATGAATAGAACTGTACCTCACATATCCACATTAACATTGAATATAAATTCCCTAAATGCTTTACTTAAAAGATACAGAATGACAGAATTGTTAGAAATCCAACAACTAAGTTTCTGCGGTCTTCAAGGGAGTCAACTAATGCATAAAGACTCACATAAACTTAAGGTAGAGACGTGGAAAAGATATTCCATGTAAATAGAAAGCAAAAATAAGCAAGCATAGCTATTCTTATAGCAGACAAAACAGACTTCAAAGCAAAAACAGTAAAAAGCTTAAAAGATGGACATTATATAATGATAAATTCTCCAACAGGAAAATATTACCATCCCAAATATATGTGCATCCAACACTGGAGCTCCCACATTCATAAAACTATGACTACCAGATCTAAGAAATGAGCTAGACATCAACACAGTAATCGTGGCGGACTTCATTACTCTACTGACAGCTCAAGACATTGTTATCAATACAGAAAGTCAACAAAGAAACAATGGACTTAAACTATATCCCAGAATAAATGGAGTTGGCAAATGTTTATGGAATATTTTACCCAACAACTGCAGAATACACATTCTTGTCGTCAACACAAGTAACATTTTCCAGGATAAACCATATGCCAGGACACAAAACAAGTTTCAATAAATTTAAGAACATCCAAATTATATCAAGTAACCTTGTAGAACATGGTGAAATAAAATTGGAAATTAACAACACAAGGCACTGTTAAAACTACCCAAATACATGGAAATGAAATAATCTTCTCCTCAATGAACTTTGGCTAAACAACTAAATCAAGATAGACATTTAAAAATTCTTTGAACTAAACTATAATAGTGACACAAGTTATGAAAACCTCTGGTATACAACAAAAGCAGTGCTAAGAGGGAAGTTCATAGCATGAAATGCCTACATCAAAATGTCTGAAAGAGCACAAATAGACAATTTAAAGTAATACGTCAAGAAACTAGAGAAACAAGAATAAGCCAAACTCAAACCCAGTAGAAGAAAAGAAATTACAAAGATCAGAGCAGAACTGAATGAAAGTAAAACAAAAATACAAAAGGTAAATGAAACAAAAAGCTGGTTCTATAAAAAGATAAACAAAACTGATAGACCATTAGCGAGATAAGTCAAGAAAATAAAAGTTCCAAATAAGCTTAATTAGAAATAAAATAAGAGATAATACAACTGATACTAGAGAAATACAATTATTCAAGGCTATAATATACACCTTTTCATGCACAAAATAGCAAATCTAGAAAAGATGGAAAAATTCCTAAAAATATACAACAATATCCTAGATTAAACCAAGAATAAATAGAAACTCTGAACAGAACATAACAAGTACTGAAATTGAAACAATAATAAAAACATTGCCAAAAAGAAAAAAGTACAGGACCAGATGGTTTCACAGCTGAATTCTGTCAGACATTTAAAGATTTGTTACCAATCTTACCAAAACTATTCCAAAGGATAGAGAAAGAGAGAATGTTTTTAAAGTCGTACTATGAAGCCAGTGTCACTCTAATACCAAAACCAGTAAAGGAACAAAGGACAATGACAACAAAAAAACTACATACCGATATCCCTGATGAACATTAACACAAAAATACTAACTAAATGAATTCAACAGCATATTGAAAAAGTAACACTCCACAGTCAAGTGGATTTCATATCAGGGATTCAGGGATGGTTTAATATATATAAGTCAATAAGTGTGATATATCACAAAAATGGAATTTAAAAAGTGACCATTTCACTAGATGAACAAAAGGCATTTCACAAAATCTACCAACCCTTTATGATTAAAACCCTCAGTAACATTGGCATAGAAGGGAAATACCTCAAGGTAACAAGAGCCATATATGACCAGCCCACAGGCAGCATTACACTAAAAAGGGAAAAGGTAAAAGCATTTCTTCTGAGAACTGGAAAAAAGACAAAGAGGCCAACTTTCACAACTGCTATTCAATATAGTACCAGAAGTCTTAGCCAGAGCAATCAGAAAGGAGAAAAAAAAATAAAGGACATCCAAATCAGTAAAGAAGAAGTCAAACTGTTTTTGTTTTGTGATGATATAACTGCATACTTAGAAAACCCTAAAGACTCATCCAAAAAGTTCCTAGATTTGAGGAAAGAATTGAATAAAGTTTCAGTATACAAAATCAATGTGCACAAATCAGTAGCACTGCTGTACCCCAATAACAACCAGGCTGAAAAAAATATCAAAAACTCAATCCCTTTTACAAAAGCTGCCAAAAATAAAATAAAATACTTAGGAATACACCAAACCAAAAGTTGAAAGATCTATAAAACAAAAAACAAACAAAAAAACCCTACAGAAAATGCTGAAAGAAATCATAGATAACACAAAGAAATGGCAATACATCAATGCTCATGGATGGGTAGAATCAACACTGTGAAAATGACCATGTTGCCAAAACAATCTACAAATTTAATGAAATTCCCATCAAAGACAATCACCATTCTTCACACAACTAGAAAAATAATCCTAAAATTTATAAGGAACTTAAAAAGAGCCTGCATGGCCAAAGCAAGATTAAACAACAAGGATAAATCTAGAGGCATCATATTACCTGACTTCAAACTATACTAGAAGAATATAAATATGCAAACTGCATAATACTGGCATAAAAATAGTCATGTATACCAATGAAACTGAATACAGAACCCAGAAATAAAGCCAAATATTTACAATCAACTTATCTTCAAAAAGCATGCAAAAACATAGAGTGAAGAGAAGATATCCTATTCATCAAATCATGCTGTGATGATTAGCAATCCACATGTAAAATAAAACTGGATCCTTATCTCTCACCTTACTCAAAAATCAACTCAAGATAAATCAAAGACTTAAATATAAGACCTGAAACCATAAAAATTTCTAGAAGATAATAGCTAGAAATGTTTTCTACAGATTGGTTTAGGCAGAATTCATGACCAAGAGACAGTCTTTTTCTAGAAAAGTATTGGTTTGTTTGGAGGTGTCATGTTTCCACACTTTTTTTTTCTTGTGTGCTTATGTTGCTTCACAGGGTGCAAGCCCCAAGTCTTGGCAGATTCCATGTGTTGTTGAGCCTGTTGGTACTCAGAAGACAAGAAGTGAGTTCTAGGAACCTCCACCTAGATTTCAGAGAATGTATGGAAATGCCTGGATGCCCAGAAAGAAGTTTGCTGCGGAGGTGGGGCCCTCGTGGAGAACCTCTGCAAGGGCAGTGTGGGAGAGAATTGTGGGGTTAGAGTTCCCACACGGAGTCCCTACTTGGGCACTTCCTGGTGGAGCTGTGAGAAGAGGCCTGTAGCCCCTTGCAAGTCTGAAATACCGTGGGGCGGTAAAATACACCCTTCATTATGGCCAATTTCTCCCATTCGGAATGGCTTTATTTATTCTGTGCCTTTACCCTCATTGTATCTAGGAAGTAACTAACTTGCTTTTGATTTTACTGCCTCATATGGAGAAGAGATTTACGTTGCCTTAGATGAGACTTTGGACTGTGGACTTTTGAGTTAATTCTGAAATGAGTTAAGACTTTGGGAGACTTTTGGGAAGACATGACTGGTTTTGAAATGTGAGGACATGACATGTGGGAGGGTCAAGGATGGAATGATATGGTTTCGTCTTATAAAACCATCAGATTTTGTGAGACTTATTCACCAGCATGAGAACAGTATTGGGAAAACTGCCCTCCTGATTAAGTTATCTCCCACCAGGTCCCTCCCACAACACATGGGAATTTTGGGAGCTACAATTGGAAGTGATATTTGGGTGGGGACACAACCAAACCATATCAGAAGGGGACAGCCCAACTCTCCCTATAAAATACCAAGTGAAGCACCCCAGGTGGTGAAATTAATATGCTTCAAGTGCAAGCCATATTGGGCTGGTTTTATGATAACTGGAATATCCTCCTAGCAAATATGCCTATTACCCAGGTCATGGTAAATTTTCGGGTTAAGGGATCCCCTTTTACATTGGTGCCCCTCCCACAGAATCATAGGACTGTTTAAGAAGGCCTAGCACATTTGCCGTCCTTCATAGGTCTTACAGATGCAACTCACTGCTGGGAACCCAAACCCTTTTTCACCAGAAAAGGTAAAATAGGCCTGGCACTGTGACTCACACCTGTAATCCCAGCACTTTGGGAGGCCGAGGTGGGTGAATCACTTAAGGTCAGTAGTTCAATAACAGCCTGACCACAATGGTGAAACCTTATCTCTACTGCAAGTACAAAAATTAGCTGGGCGTGATGGTGGGCACCTGTAATCCCAGGTACTTGGGAGGCTGAGGCAGGAGAATCACTTGAACCCAGGAGGCAGAGGTTGCAGTGGGCCTAGATCACACCACTGCACTCCAGCCTAGGTGACAAGAGCAAGACTCTGTCCAAAAAAAAAAAAAAAAAAAAGGTAAAATGATCTGGGGCTAAGAACAAAACAAGACAAAACAGACAAATGAAAACGTACAGGTTAAAAGAATTATAAAATTTAAAATGTTTAAAGAAACTTTACAGAAAGTAGCTGTAAGCCCTTTACCTAAACGTCTTATGAAAATGGGTGCTACATTTGACTGGGGAATGTTTCCCTTTTCTGGTATTATAAAACTGAAGGCATGTAAATCTGCTCTTTTGGTAAATGTTAATTGAACACAGTAAATGGGAAGTAGTAAAATTGCCTGAGCAAACAAAGTATTGGGTGGAGTGGTAGTCAGGACAAATCTTCCACTTCATAGCTATTTGTGGCACATTTATTGCGGCCGATTTCAAAAAACTGCAAATAATTCCCAATGACAATAAATGAACTGAGAATTTCCACCTGAGAGGCATTTACTGCCTTGCTATCGAATTTTAACTGAAGCTATCCCTATGCTAATAAAAATGATGGTGCCCAAAAGAGTTCCATAAAAAATAAAAAGTGACTTACATAGAATCTTGCTACCTGGGGATATTAGGAGAAAATACTAATAAGTAAGGAGCTTCTTTCCTAGATTCTATCACATCTGATTGATAGACAGTTTTCATGAGCTGTTGGCTTGTAAGTGGGATTTCCCAAATAAACAAATGTGTTGTTTGAAAGCTACTGCTCTGGTTAAAGCATGGTCAATAAAATCTTTTTCTTTTGAGTTATTTAGGTGAAGTACGTTTTTGTAAGGAAATTTACCTTTCTCTTTGAGTTCTAAAATTTGGATTGTGATTTTACGACAAAATAGTTATTTGCATAAATTCAAAAAATGTCTTAAAAGAATTTGAGACACTAGTTATTTTACCAAGACTTTAACTAAAATAGCATATTTTTAGGTAAATTTCTGGCAAGGTCAACTTCAAGAAGTCTATATGGCCAATCAGTTCTCACTATATTATTTATTTATTTATTTGGAGATAAAGTCTCACTCTGTCACCCAGGCTGGAGTGCAGTGGTACAGTCTTGGCTCACTGCAACCTCTGCCTCTTGGGTTCAAGTGATTCTGCTACCTCAGCCTCCCAAGTAGCTGAGACTATAAGTGTGTGCCACCACACCTAGCTAACATTTGTATTTATAGCAGAGACGGGATTTCACCATGTTAGCCAGGCTGGTCTTGAACTCCTGACCTCAGGCAATCAGGTTGCGTTTTATGCAAAATAACCAGGCCAAGTATAATAAGTCTAAAACTTATTTTGCACACAAATTGGTCTTGTTATAATTTCTCTTTAATAAAAATGAGGGGGGACTAAATAAATTGCTTCAAAGGAAAACATTTAATACTAGATTTCAGCTCTAACTTTTTTTTTTTTTTTGAGTGCAGACTGAATCATTGTTTCTTGGCTACAATAATCCATTGGAGAGTACCAGATTATAATTTTTCTTTATATTTTTAGTTGGTACCCTAACAGAATATGTTCCTTTTTCTGTTCTGACACACACATTACTCTTTTCATTGTCAAACTACAAATGTTATTTATCTCTTCTTGTTTTACTTCCAAGAAAGCCCAAATCATGGTATTTTGAAGACCAGAGATGTGAATCTCCCTCATATTGGCATCCCACTGAGCCGGAATCTGTATTTCACTGTGAATGCTCTGCAGCAAAAACTATACAAGCAACCTTCCCTCTAGGCCCAGCTACTGTAACAGAAGAGGGAGGGCATAAGATTGTAAGGGCTAGTTTTGAGGGACAAAATTCATTCAAGGTCAAAGCCTCCAAATCAAGAAGTACAAAAATGCCAAAACAGCTGGTAAAACAAGTTTCATTGTCTTCTAAACTATTATGTGTCACTTTTCCATCTACCCAAACTATAAAAAAGTTTTTGCTTACTGTAGAATTACAGAAAAATATTTGCTAACTGGATAAAAAAATACTTTGTGAGTTTCCATGTAGTTGTGTGGTTTTGAGTGAGTTTCTTAATTCTGAGTTCTAATTTGATTGCACTGTGGTCTGAGAGACTGTTTGTTAGGATTTCCATTCTTTTGCATTTGCTGAGGAGTGTTTTATTTCCAAGTATGTAGCCAATTTTAGAATAAGTGAGATGTGGTGCTGAGAAGAATGTATATTCTGCTGATTATGGGGTGGAGAGTTCTGCAGATGCCTTTAGGTCCACTTGGTCCAGAGTTATCCCATTTCTGAGCATATACCCAAAGGATTATAAATCATACTACCGTAAAGACACATGCACACATATGTTTATTGCAGAACTATTCACAATAGCAAAGACCTGGAACTAACCCAAATGCCCATCAATCATAGACTGTATAAATAAAATGTGGCACATATACACCATGGAATACTATGCAGCCATAAAAAAGGATGAATTTATGTTCTTTGCAGGGATATGGATGAAGCTGGAAACCATCATTTTCTGCAAATTAACACAGATACAGAAAACCAAACACTGCATGTTCTCACTCATAAGTGGGAGTTGAACAATGAGAACACGTGGACACAGGGAGGGGAACATCACACACTAGGGCCTGTTGAGGGTTGGGAGTCTGAGGGAGGAATATCATAAGGAGAAATGTAGATGATGGGTTGATGGGTGCAGCAAACCACCATGGCATGTGTACACCTATGTAACAAACCTGCACATTCTTCACATGTATCCCAGAACTTAAAGTATAATAATAATAATAATAATACCTTGTAACAAAGCCTCTTGGGTGTAATACTCCCAGTTGTGAGTTATGAAGATAAATGTATATATATATATATTTAATTTTTTTTAGAACAATGCTTATGTTTGCATAGCTAATCACTGTATGTCTGTAACAAAAACCAAGTTTATAGTAACTCAACACACGGAAGTTAAAAATAAGTCAGTCTTGTAACTTTGCCTTTTCATTTTTGTTTATTGGCTTTTACACAAAATAATAATTTTAAGAGGTAATAAATGCCTTTTCACATCCATTCTTATCTGGTCTAAAACAGTCAATTGGCTATCAGTCCTTTGACTCATAAGGCCTTCAGCCACAGAGAGTCCCCTGGAAGTACAGGATGGACCTGGGCCAGGCAGTCATGCCACCCTGGCAATGCTATGGGACAAAATAAAAGTTTGCTGGTCTTTGATGTTGCCTCTGGTAAATCTTAACCAGAAGGGGAAGAATGTAAATGAAAAATACAATTCTAAGCTGCCCCCCCTCCAACCATCTGAATGGACTTCCTCTTCAACCAGGACTCTTTTAAAATTCACCTGAAAGACTAGATCAGGCCATGATGGGAAGTGGGAGGTAAGACATGCTTCATTATACCTCTCCGGCATTAACATTCACAATCTATTATCTCTGAAGCCTTCTACCTAGATGTTTCACCTGCGTGATGAAATCCCAGGTCTTTAGACAAACTCAACCAATTGTTAACCAGAAAATGTTTAAATTTACCTATAGTCTGGAACACCCCCAGCCCCCCGCCACCAACTGCACTTCTTATTTTTTAAATTTCATTTTATTTATTATTTTTGATTTTTAGTGATGGGGTTCCATGTCTCAAACTCCTGACCTCTTGTGATCCACCCTCCTCGGCCTCCCAAAGTGCTGGGATTACAGGGGTGAGCCACCGTGCCCAGCCCGCACTTCTTAAATGTATTTAACTGATGCCTCATGCCTCCCTAAAAACCAAGCTGCACTGGATTGGCCATTTTCTCACATATCATTCTTTTCTTATAAGTGCAGAAATAATATTCAATGTATAGTCCATCTATATATCCACAATACATGTTCTTTAAGTCAGATGTGTTTCTTATAACCCTGAAAGAGAAAGTAAAGAATTACACTTGGCAAGCCAGATATTTGAAACATATTCACAGAAAAAACATTACATTTCCAACATGATATTATTGCCCTAGACTCTGCATTGTTTAAACTAAATCTAGTTTAATGTTCAGAGTATCAAAAGTGTCCAAGTTAATTCTTTATATTGACACATATGCAATGTCAAATACTGCTTCATTTCTCCCTGCTTTTT
Source organism: Cacajao melanocephalus (assembly GCA_963573385.1). Classification (NCBI taxonomy): domain Eukaryota; kingdom Metazoa; phylum Chordata; class Mammalia; order Primates; family Pitheciidae; genus Cacajao; species Cacajao melanocephalus. Next base: position 15,020 of record CAUYLG010011474.1, on the reverse strand, counting down.
CCACTTTCTAGCATCTGATATTTGCTGTCCTTCACTTACAGACTTAGCACCCCACCCCCTTTGTATATAATATAATTTGGAATAATGCCATTTCCTAAGATTCTCTAGTCTAACTGACCCAGTAGTAAGTCTTGGACCCTGTCTTCCTCAAGTGCTTTTCATAATCATCAGAGTCCAGGAATTCACCTAAGGTATGATGCCTTAAGTTCAACATCATCTCCAAATGATGCTTTCATAAGATTTTACTCTGAAGTTCTGATACCAACTCATCAATAATAGATGAGTGATCAGGGACTATGTATTAAAAACAAATTTATAAATTAAAAATATTATCTTTTAGATTAATTTAGTATCCATACTTGGGTAAAAAGATAATGATATCAACCAGTAAATAATTTCATCAATTAAAATTTTAAGAACAAGGTTTATTTGTGGTGACATAGTACATATGTCAATTATTACTGCCCTCTTTCAGATACAAACCCCAAAACAGAGTTAAAAAATGAAAATAAGATATTTATGTACATACATATCATGCATACAATTATTATATACTTTTTTCAGTTTTCCTTTTGATAACTGAAAATACTGGTTTGTATTCCATTATAGATTACCATTGTCTTTTTAATAATTACAAACACATACATATTCTATATTTTCAAAACAAGATTCCATCTGTACTCTCTCCTGACACACAGATTACCTTTGTCTGTAGTCCTTCACTCCAAATGAGACCTTTAAAATATATGTCCTTCTCCCCTCCATTTGGAGATAGCTTAACTCTCATTCTATCCTATCATTGCCAACCACCAGACGTGGGGCCACCTTGTCTTTCTGACCCACACTCCTACACTTACTATTTCTATCTGAAGGAAAAAGCAAACAAACAAAACAAAAAATTCTGTTTGCCACTATGGCCCAATGCGATGAGTATGCAGGGATGATAGTGCCTAAACTCAGTGTGATGGCACCTCAACACAGTTGACTCAGAGCTGTCTCCTGCTAAAAATATATACTAAAAAACACGTGTTAAATGACAAACTTCCGGCCGGGCATAGTGACTCACGACTGTAATCCCAGCACTTTGGGAGGCAGAGGCGGGCGGATCATGGCGTCAGGAGTTCGAGACCAATCTGTCCAACATGGAGAAACCCCGTCTCTACTAAAAATACAAAAATTAGCCGGGTGTGGTGGCGCATGCCTGTAATCCCAGCTACACAGGAGGTTTAGGCAGGAGAATCAATTGAACCCGGGAGGCAGAGGTTGCAATAAGCCGAGATTGTGCCACTGCACTCCAGCCTGGGCAACAAGAGCAAAACTCCCTCTCAAAAAAAAAAAAAGATGAACTTCCAACAGTGTCCAACAGGTTGAGACTCCGGTTTCTTTCTTTGTCTGATATTGTCTGCTTCCCAAATTTCAAAGATTAAAAAGTACAAGTGAAATTTGTCACTATTTAATTATTATTAATTATTATTAATTATTATTATTATTTGAGACAGAGTCTCCCTCTGTTGCCTAGGCTGGAGTGCAGTGGCGCCATCTCGGCTCACTGCAACCCCCGCTTCCTAGGTTCAAGTCTCAACCTCCTGAGTAGCTGGGATTACAGGTGACTGCCACCACGTCCGGCTAATTTTTCTATTTTTAGTAGAGACGGGGTTTCACCATGTTGGTCAGGCTGGTTTTGAACTCCTGACCTCGTGATTCACCCTCCTCGGCCTCCCAAAATACTGGGATGACACACGTGAGCCACTATTTTTATGTAAAGACTTATTTTTTTTCTCATTGTAAGCAGAACAAATACAACACATAAACCCACTTAAAATAACGTATCACCACATTCCTCATTATACTACACAAATTATTTTATCTCTACTATATATGTAATGTATCATGCTAAAGTTTATTCTTTGACCCGAAATGCTCTTCTAAACCAGCCTTTAAATTTTTCATTCAAAAATGCCCATTTCAGAATATAAGTTAGTACTATAGCAATTTTTCAAAGAACTAAAAATGGAATTACCATTTGATCCAGCAATTCCACTCTTGGGTATTTACCCAAAGGAAAATAAATTATTATATTAAGAAAAAGACACCTACACTCCTACATTTATTGTAGCACGATTCACAATAACAAAGTCATAAAAGTGACCTAAGTTTCCATCAACGGATTATGTTTTCTTTCAGGGTATATACACCATGAAATACTACTCAACTGTAAAAAAGAAGAAAATCATGTCTTTTGCAGCCAAATGGTTAGAACTGGAGACTATTCTCTTAAGTGAAACAACTCAGAAACATAAATTTAAATACTGTATGTTCTCACTTAAGTGGGAGCTAAATAATATGTACATAAAGACATAAAAAGTGGAATAATGGACACTGGAGACTCCACAAAGTAGGAGGGTGGGAGGAAAATAAAGAAGGAGAAATTATCTATAGGGTTAAGTGTATACTATCCAGGTAATGGTTACACTGAAAACACAGACTGCATCACTATGGAATATATTTATACAACAAAACTGCACTTGTACCCCCTTAATCGAGAAACTTTTTTTAATGCCCATTTCAATTGTCATTTATAACAAAAGTAGCATTGCTAAAATTTATGATTGGTTTGTGTATTCTTACTGAAGCATTATCACACTATATTCTCTTTATTTCTAGCATCATTCAATCAGTCTGCACATACAATTGATGGTTAAGTAGCTTTAGTGATGAATCAATCTTTCACTCATCTTTGAACCCCAGAACTTAGCACAATATTAAGAATTTGTTAGAGTCCAGTGACTTTTCTGGGCTTCCATAATTTTTCCTAGATAAACTTATTATTTTCAGAAGTCTCCATAATTTGGCTACTAATTTTGTTAGTGGCTTCTCAAAATTACGAGAAGACATTTATGGAAACTTTCTATATTAGAAAATCACCAAAGAAGCATGAGAGAAAACGGTTCTTTTAGGATGCAATTTCTACTGAAGCTGAAGCTAGTTTTAATTTGAATCTACAGTTCTCCTAAGGAAAATACCTCTACTGAAACCCAAATATAAAATTTTAACAAGAATAGACACTTACCAGTCAGAGGAGTTGATTATATCATCAACGCTCTTACCATTATTGTGATATTTTTCAGGAGATAATCCCAGCCAAAATCCATATAATCTATATAATCTATATTGGGATTTTACAAATTCCTGCAGGAAATACAGATGGTCTGTTTAAGAAACAGTTTCTTACTTTTGTATTTTACATTATAATGTAATTTCTTACAAATTGCTCTTTTAAGGTAACATACTTGACATTGCACTACTATTAAATGCCATTAAAAGAAACTGAAAGAAAGTACTCTTTACTATAAAATTTCAACATTTTAAAAAGTAATATCATTGCTGGTCTCACAAGAAGAGAGGCCCTACTAATCCGTGCATAACCTTAATTTACAGTCATTGAAATGTTCACAATGACAAGTTTAGTATTCAAAAATTTGAGCTGTAAACATTGTATCCAGGGGCAAAGGAGGTGGCTAATGGCTACCAACAAGAGTTAATAGAAACAGAAAGAGTAGAAAAAATGCCACATACTCAGATGTGAGTGGTTGTAAAACAGAATTCAGAACCAGTCCAGAGTTTTGTAGCCAACTAACAGGTATTTTTTCTTATTCCACACTTACAAAAGACTTTCTTTAGAGTACGTAACTGTGAATGGGTCACCTGAGAATAATCTGATGAGGAAGAGATTATGGATTGATTTCTCTCTTCTAAAGTATAACACAAGTTTCTTATTGTGGGGAACAGAGACTTTTAGAAAATGTAATTTTGATTAAAAATATATGATTATTATTTGAGAGACCAAAAATGCTATGTAAAATAAGTGTAACATGGAAACACTATTTAGACAAGACAAATTAAGAAAATGAATAAATCAATAAAGCTACTAAAAAACACATTTTTCCTGAGACTCAAGGACTCAGTGCAATACATCTGTTTGATACTTGGCTGTGCCACTTTCCTTCAGCTCTTCTTGTTTACACATATTTTATGTTAGCCTACTATAACTTGCCAATTTCTCTTAGTGAATTAAAAAATACAAAATGGCAAAAACAAAACAAATCCTCCTATGCAGTTTTTATGGAATTAGTAACCCTCAGGAATAATCTCTGTATCCTGTTTTTAATGTTTATAAATAATGTTCTGAGATTTGATTCCAGATTCTACTTTGGAAATACATACAGACCTATACATTCTGGATGCCCTGTATCTACTCATCTACCTGTCAGCTAGTAATATTCCTCTTATGCTAAGGTCCTCAGCTAAGATTTTATATGTTTTACCTTGCCTATGATATCTTGAGATAAATGTACAAAGTTTCAGTCACTTCTCACCCCAACTAAAATAAACCAGAATCATGAGTTGGTCGATTGAGGTCTTCTCTAACATGACACACCCCTCTCTATTCCATGATGGTAGAAACACCTGGGCCTTACCAATGCGCTTTTATTGTTAATCTTCAACAGGCTGGCATTCTGAGCAGCACAGGCCATTCTACTCTCCTGCCATGTGTGGGAATCATCACTTAGGAAATAACAGTTGTCCTCATGCCACATCCAACTCTTTGGACAAGGCTTACATTTGTGCTCTGAAAGAAGAACATAGTTTTATTTGGGTTTTATTAATAGTCTTAATAATTCTTATTATTTCCTTTCCTCTCTATGTGACATTCTCCACATTTGCTGTTTATTATTCTTTCTTTCTTTCTTTTTTTTTTTTGAGACAGGATCTTGCTCTGTTCCCCAAGCTGGAGTGTAGCGGCGCAATCTCAGTTCACTGCAGCCTCCGTCTCCTGGATTCAAGCGACTCTCCCCTTGGCCGCCCAAGTAGCTGGGATTATATGCTGTTTCTTCTTTTTACATCAAAGGGGAAGTAAGTGAATCCTGTATTCTAGTTCCCTATATACCATCATAATGTGTCAGACACATAACTTGAACAAAAAAATTTCAGCTTAAGCACTGGGATTCAAGTGCATCTTCCTATATCAATCTCTCTTTGCTATTTTTTTGTATTCTATAATGACAATAAACACAAATTACAGGAAATATTCTGTATAGTAAGAATTAACCCCACCTATGTATACCAATCTTACCTTCTTTAATTTCTGTTCTCTGACTTGGTGAAACTTTGAGGTTTCTCAGGAGCAAAAGAAATACATTTTAGCAACCATGACTATGGAAACTTATGGAGATATTATAAGACCAACTTCCCCTGATCTCAAAGGTGACATCTCAATTTATTTATTTTTTTGTGGACTTTGTTATCAATCACTGACTGAAATTTAAGAATGAAGTCACCTATAAAGAGGTGTCACTTCTTCCCTATATTTTATTAACCTCATTGCCCAGAATAATTATAGTGGCAGATTAGAGAAACTGTCCTAACATTTTATCATGTAATTGTTATCTCCTGATAATTTGGGGGCCTATTGTTATTATTATTTTTTCTGTCTTTCTTCTAACTGCAAGGAAATGAATTCTCCATCAACCACATGTAATTCCTTCCCCCAAATTATGACTCCCTAGGAAAAGGCTGCTAGCTAATTATAAAATGATTCTTAAGCGACTCAGTTGTTTAGTTTATTGTCTAATAAATAACTCCAAGAGAATACAGGATTACCTTTTATTTCTCTATATAGCTCACGACATAATTTGGTGGCTGTTGTTTGCAGCGTGGTGGAGAGGTTCCTGATCTTGTCGGAGCTATTCATGTTACTCATCAGTTGTAGAGAAACATTTCTCTGAAGCTCTTCATTGATATTTTGTAGTTCATTTACTTTTTCCATTTCTGTCTTCAAAGTTTTGTAAACTTCACATTCAAAAATGACAAAAAATTGTAAACTCTCAATAGAACCATCATCGTTTATCATTTGCATTAGTAGTATAAATGTTAAAGGGGTTGGGAAAGCAATTACTCTACAGGAGTGAGGGAAAGACACTACATTCCACATTGTAAGTCCTCCTTGTGGGTGTATTACCTATCATTATTACAAATCTTCCAGTCAAGGAATAAACTTTTGTTGTCAAATATTTGAAATTCTAGGTACTTTCTCTTTTAACTGAAACAGGGCTAGTACATACATATGCTTCCCAAGACTCCCAATCCAATGAGCAGGAGAAGACACAGAAGAGTCAGAAACAAGGCTGCTGGACGCCATACACGAGAGTGAGCAGGAGGTGCTGTGGAAAGCAAAATTAACAGGGAGGTCTAATGGTATACACTTTCATTTGAATTATTTACTCATTCATTCATTCATTCATTCATTCATTCATTTTACCTTTATTTCCTAATATGCCTATTGGAAAGGAATGGATTTGTTAGACATTCAAGGATATTTTAAAATATTTTGAAGAATATGTCAAGAATAAGTCAAAATCACTGATTTGTTTTGTATATAAATTGATTCTGGCATGAGAAGCTGTTAACTGGTAGACTGATTCGAAAAACAGAGAAGCAAAAACAGAATTTATAATAGAGAATGGAGAACACCAATCAATCTAGATATAGTATACTTTGTTTGTACAAATTTGGGAAAAGTGAGTAACTGGAAATTAACAGAGAAGCCAATATGAGTATTCATTGCTTGAGTAGATAATTGTAGCATGTCAGGAAAAACAATTTCAGTTGTTTACATATCCTTCAGGTAATTCTGAGAATTTAGCTGCAGAATAAACAAGATAGGCTGTCTTTTGGTAATGTCTTTTGGTGTCCTCCCAGTAGCCTTTGATCTTAGTCAGTCCAGATATATACACCATTTTTAATTTTTTTCATGTTTTTTTCACAGGAAACTTTTATTGAATACTTCCTTTTTAGTGACTAGAGAAGTAAATAATAGATCATTTCTCTATTTAAAAAAACAGGAATTATAAACTTTATATTATGAATGAATTATTATTGTGACTATGTTATTTAAATCAACGTTATGTGTATAGGTAAAGACTAGCTAGATATTTCAAGAAAATACAATTCAGGGATACCCTGATAATCTTACTATACTTCTGAGCTATGTCTTACATCTCATCGTTAATGGTGCAATAATACTGTGAAATCCAGAGAGAATTACTAATAAATAGTAAAACTTCAATAGACTGGAAAATCATTACTACTTAAAGAACTACATGTTTAAGATTTTATATAAGCTTAGAATTATAAATTCAAGTGCTTTTTTTCTTATTATTTTCTCATTTATATATGTATTCAATTATTCAAAAGTTATTCAAGAATTTATTCAGTGAGCTTATTCAATTATTGAAAAGTTATCTTTTGGGCACCTTCTACTTACTAGACATATCCTGGGTGCTAACAACATCAAAGTGAACAAGATATACTAGTTCCTGTTTTCATAGATACAAATTTTAATTGTAGGAGGAAATAGACAGATATATAAGTGAGAGAGGGAGAAAGGGAAAGAAAGGGAGAAAAGATCTCAAATTGGGATATGCAGAGATTTGAAACTAAGCTGTTATATAGAGCAGGCAATTCAAATCAATTCAAATCTTATGAACAATGGGAACAAGCATGCAAAATCAATAGGAAGAACATTACAGATTGCAATTACATGAAGTTCAAATACAATAATTTAAGAAAAAGGTTTCTTTTGAAAAACAGAATATATTCACAATGGCAGAAGAATTGTGGCCAATGTGAAAAATGATGTTAACAAAGATTTTATTTTGTTTTTAAAATAACAAGGAGAAGACATTATTAACAGCCTTTTCTAGCCAGAGTACGTCAGATTTTTTGGGAAACCACTGGTTAATCAGGAGGGCAAAATAACTGAGTTATTTTGTAAGTAAGAAATCTGTTATAATATAACATGTGAAAGAGAACAGTAGTTTGATTAACTAGCATTAGAGAATTTGATGACCCATGGATAAATTCAGTATACATTTTAAGCTAAAATATATGGAACAAGTTTATGAAATTTTCATTTAGAGAAATTCAATAAATAAGATATGCACATTTGTAGGCAGTATCTCATAGTGATAGAGAGCAAAATACCATCTTTAGGGTTAGGATGTATATTAGTCTGTTTTCACATAGCTAATAAGACATACCCAAGACTGGACAATTTATAAGGAAAAAGAGGTTAAATGGACTCACAGTTCTACATGGCTGAGGAGGCCTCACAATCATGGTGGAAGGTGAAAGGCAAGTCTCACATGGTGGCAGACAAGAGAAGAGAGAACTTGTGCAGGGAAATTCCCCTTTATAAAACCATCAAATCTCATGACACTTATTCACTATCACAAAAACAGCACAAGACTCCCCCACCCCCACCCCACTGCCTGATTCGGTTACCTCCCACCAAGTCCTTCCAACAACACATGGAAATTATAGGAGCTATAATTAAAGATAAGATTTGAGTGGGGACAGCCAAACCATATCACTCCACCCCTAACCCCTCCCAAGTCTCATGTCCTCACATTTCAAAACCAATCATGCCTTCCCAGCAGTCCTCAAAAGTCTTAACTCGTTTCAGCATTAACTCAAAAGTCCACAGTCCAAAGTCTCATCTGAGACAAGGCAAGTCCCTTCCACCTATAAGTTAGTAAATTCAAAAGCAAATTACTTCCTAGATACAATGAGGGTACAGGCATTGGATAAATACAGTCATTCCAAATGGGAGAAATTGACCAAAACAAAGGGGCTGCAGGACCCATACGAGTCCAGAATCCAGTGAGGCAGTCGAATCTTAAAGCTCCAAAATCATCTCCCTTGACCCCACGTCTCACATGCAGATCATGCTGATGAAAGAGCTGACCTTGGTCAGCTCCACTCCTGTGGCTTTGCAGGGTACAGTTTCCCTCTTGACTGCTTTCATGGGCTGATATTGAGTGTCTGCATCTTTTCCAGGTGAACAGTGCACACTGTCAATGGATCTACCATTCTGATGTCTGGAGAACATGGTCCACTTCTCACTGCTCCACTGGGCAGTACCCCAGTGGGGACTCTTTGTGGGGCTTCTGACCCCACATTTTCCTTCTGCACTGCCCTAGCAGAGGTTCTCCATGAGCACACTACCTCTGCAGCAAACTTCTGCCTGGACATACAGGCATTTCCATACATCCTCTGAAATCTAGACAAAGGTTCCCAAAACCCAATTCTTGACTTCTCTGCATACAGAGGCTCAACACCACATGGAAGCTCCCAAGGCTTGGGGCTTACACCCCCTGAAGCCATGGCCTCAGCTTTACTTTGCCTCTTTTAGTCATGGCTGGAGCAGCTGGGATGCAGGGCACCAAATTCCTAGACTGCACACAGCAGAGGAACCCTGGGCTCAGCCTATGAAACCATTTTTTCCTGCTAGGCCTCTGGGCCTATGATGAGAGGGGCTGCTGTGAAGACCTCTGACATGCCCTGGAGACATTTTCTTCATTGCCTTGGTGATTGTTATTTGGCTCCTCATTACTTTAGAAATTTCTGCAGCCAGTTTGAATTTCTCCTCAGAAAATGAGATTTGCTTTTCTATATCATTGTCAAGACACACATTTTCTGAACTTTTATGCTCTGCTTCCCTTATAAAACTGAATGATTTTAACAGCACCCAAGTCACATCTTTAATGCTTCAGTGCTTTGAAATTTCTTCTGTCAGATATCCTAAATCATCTCCCTCAAGTTCAAAGTTCCACAAATCTCTAGGGCCAGAACAAAATGCTGCCAGTCACTTTGCTAAAACATGACAAGAGTCACCTTTGCTCCAGTTCCCAACAAGTTTCTCATCTCCATTTGAGAGCACATCAGTCTTATCAGCATTTTTGTCAAAGCCATTCAACAAGTCTCTAGGAAGAGCCAAGCTGTCCCACATTTTTCTGTCTTCTTCTGGTCTCTCCAAAGTATTCTAACCTCTGCCTGTTACCCAGTCAGAAAGTCTCTTTCACATTTTTAGGTATCTTTACAGCAGCACCCTACTCTACTGGTATCAATTTAATATATTAGTTTATTTTCACACTACTGATAAAGACATATCCATAACTGGGTAATTTATAAGTAAGAAGTTTAATGGACTTCTGGTTCCATGTAGTTGGAGAGGCCTCACAATCATAGTAGAAGGTGAAAGGCACATCTCACATGGCAGCAGACAAGAGAAGAGAGAACTAGTGGAGGGAAACTCCTCTTTGTGCAGGAAAACTCCTCTTTATAAAACCATCAGATCTCATGAGACTTATTCACTTTCACAAGAACAGCATGGGAAAGACCTGCCCTGTGATTCAATTACCTTTCACTGTGTCCCTCCCACAACATGTGGGCGTTGTGGGAGTTTCAATTCGATACGAGATTTGGGTGGGGACACAGTCAAACCATATCAGCATGCTTTGGTTTGAATCTTGGTTCTGCTGCTTATCACTTGTGAAACCTTGGTAAAGTTATTTAACATTTTTTAACATCTCTGTGTCTGGATTTCAGCATTGTTAAAGAAATGCAGAGAGACAGATAGAAAGACTGCAAAGTATCAGACACTAAATGATTTAATATTTGTAACGCAATTAGAACAGAACTGGCACAGAACAAACACCTGGAAATTGTATTTAAATATATTCTTAAATGTATATTTAATGAGATGAGGATGTCTGGAGAGAGAGACCATTTTAGAAGAAAAATAAATATTAGTATTTTTGCCATTTTAAATTTATAGTGAGATTAGAACTCCAGATGGAAATGTGAAAGAGGCACTTTATTTTCTAGTCTTGAGATCCAGGGAAAGGTCATACAGAGATATTTGGAAGTCACTCTATTTAAAGTCAAACAACTGGATGAGATGGCTTAGAAGAGTTATTGAGTGATGCAATAAAAGGGAACCCAGAATGAGCTTCAGAGTATTCCACCTTCTAGAGTTTGATCTAGGAGGAAGAGTCAACAAAGGCTGAGGAGAGGCAGGCATGGTGACAGGAGAAACCATGAGGATGTGTCCAGAAAGATGTACAAAGAAAGCATTTAGAGGACTGTTTAACTTTTTGAATGCTGTAGGGAAGTGAAGTAGTGGAAGAAACATGAAACTATTGGGATGAAACAGGCAGGCCATCAGTGACCTAAAGCTCAGTCTTCATGGAACCAAGGGGGCAGAAGCCAAATAGAGTTGGCTGAGAACAGAATGGGAAGTGAAGAACTGAGAGTCAGTGGCCAAAGATAATGCTTTCAAAAGTTGAGCTGCAAAAGGAAACAAAGTAAATAAAAATGGAAAGGCTTAAGTGGTCAAACAAGGATTGTGTTTTGTTATTATAGCTGTAGTAGAGTATGTTGGTGCACTTAAAAAGAGAAAACAGAAAAGGAAGAGCTAATGACACAGGAGAGAAAGGAGAAAATTACAGAAGTCTGTCTTTGAAAAGAACACATGGACTGAAATTCAGAGCAAAATGAGCAGTTGTCCTTTCATAAGTACATACTTATTGTAAATACTATCTGGAAGGAAGGCAGAGTATCAGTAAGGGCATGGTAGGATAGAAATTTTAATAACAGAAATAAAAAGTGTGGGATGATGCCTTTTTCCTCACCAGAGGAAAGGAGAGAGTAACTGGGGTTGAAAATGTGTGTATTTTTCACCAGCAATATTCAACTCCAGAGCAGACTGGGTGGATATTTGGGTTTAACCAGAACTGGAGTTGTTTTTACTTATTTGTTTGGTTTTTTATTTCATTTTGTTTTGATTTGTTTGAGACAGGATCTTGCTGTATCACTCAGACTGGAATATAGTGGCCTGATCATAGCTTACTGCAGCCTCCAACTCCTGGGCTCAAGTAATTCTCTTTCCTCAGTCTCCCAAGTAGCTAAGACTATGGGTGCCCAGTTAATTAAAAAAAAAATTTTTTTGGACATAGGAACAGGCAAGGACTTCGTGACTAAAACACCAAAAGCATTGGCAACAAAAGCCAAAATAGACAAATGGGATCTAATTAAACTTCAGAGCTTCTGTACAGCAAAAGAAACAATCACTGGAGTGAACCAGCAACCAACAGAATAGGAAAAAATTTTTGCAATCTACTCATCTGACAAAGGACTAATATCCAGAATCTACAAAAAACTAAAACAGATTTATATGAAAAAAACAAATAAACCCATTCAAAAGTGGGCAAAGGATATGAACACACACTTTTCAAAAGAAGACGTACATGAGGCCAACAAACATATGAAAAAATGCTCGTCATCACTGGTTATTAGAGAAATGCAAATCAAAACCACATTGAGGAACCATCTTATGCCAGTTAGAATGGCGATCATCAAAATATCTGGAGACAACAGATGCTGGAGAGGATGTGGAGAAATATAAACACTTTTACACTGTTGGTGGGAGTGTAAATTAGTTCAACCATTGTGGAAGACAGTGTGGCAATTCCTCAAGGACCTAGAAATAGAAATACCATTTGACCCAGCAATCCCATTACTGGGTACATATCCAAAGGATTATAAATCATTCTATTATAAAGATGTAGGTTCGTTGCGGCACTGTTTACAATAGCAAAGACCTGGAACCAACCCAAATGCCCATCGATGATAGACTGGACAGGGAAAATGTGGCACATATACACCATGGAATACTATGCTGCCATAAAAAACAATGAGTTCAAGGATCCCAGGATGGCTGAATAAGAGGTAGCTCCAGAAAGCAGCTCCCAGCAAAAGAGAGTCAGAAGCTGAGTGGTCTCCACAATTCCAAATGAGGTACCAAGTTCATTTTGTGGGTCTGGTTGGACAGTGGGTATAAACCAAATGGGGGAAGTTGCGGCAATGTGGAGCAGTGCCCCACCCAGAAGGAGCATGCAGCCGACCGGACTGCCGGGGGATCTCACCCTCTGAGACTTTGGTTCAGATACAGCACTCCACCCAAGCCCTCTACAACCCACAGAACAGGAGATCTTCGCCGGACTGAAAAGCCTTAGAGAACTGCCTGAATGGGCAGAACAGCAACTTTGGCCGGCGCCGGGGCTGTCAGTATAGATCTAGTTGGAACCACTGGCTGACACTGAGAATGCCAAAAAGTCGGTGGGACAGAGCTGCTCGCCCCCCAGTAAGAAGGGGAATGGAACGCAGGGAAACAGCCCAAATGGCAGGATAGGTCCCCCCACCACACAAAGCTCAGCAGGCCAAAAAACTCTCACTCTAGAGTTAGGCACCCAGAATGTCACTTCAAGAGTAACCAGGAACGATCCAGCTCAGCAGGCGAAAGGGAAGCTGCCATTGCAGAAGCTGGCCTAATTTTCCTGAGTAAATAACAGATGCAGCAGCTCCACTGAATCTGTGGCAGCCAAGCAGTGCCTCTGCAGTCAGACAAAGGAAAGCCTGCCTCCCCAATCAGCTATCTGAGATAAAAACTATATAAATCCAAGAGATAGGGAGAAACCAGCACAAGAAGAATGAAACCATCAAAAACCAGAATGTCTCTCCCCCACCACGAGATCACGACTCCTCACCAGTAAGGGAACAAGGCAGGATGGAGAACGAATTTGACAAATTGACAGAAGCAGGCTTTGGAACATGAGTAATAACAAACTTCTCTGAGTTGAAGGAACATGTTCTATCCAAATGCAAAGAAATGAAAAACCTTGAGAAAAGGTTAGATGAAATGCTAACTAGAAAAACCAGCTTAGAGAAGCATATGAATGACTTGATGGAGCTGAAAAACATTGCACAAGAACTTCATGAAGCATACACAAATTTCAATAGCCGAATATATCAAGCATAAGAAAGGATATCAGAGATTGAAGATCAACTCAATGAAATAAAATGAGAAGGCAAAAAAAGAACAAAGAGTGAAAAGAAATGAACAAAGCCTTCAAGAAATATGGGATTATGTGAAAAGACCCAATCTGTGCCTGATTTGTGTACCAGAAGATGATGGAAAGAATGAATTCAAGCTGTAAAACACTCTTCAGGATATTGTCCAGGAGAATTTCCCCAACTTAGCAAAGGAGGCCAACATTCAAATACAGGAAATACAGAGAACACCACAATGATAATCCTCTGGAAGAGCAACCCTAAGGCACATAATCGTCAGGTTCACCAGAGTTGAAATGAAGGAAAAATACTAAGGGAAGCCAGAGAGAAAGGTTGGGTCACCCACAAAGGGAAGAACATCAGACTCACAGCGGATCTCTTGGCAGAAACTCTACAAGACAGAAGAGAAGGGGGGCCAATATTTAATATCCTTAAAGAAAAGAACTTTCAACCCAGAATTTCATATCCAGCCAAACAAGTTTCATAAGTGAAGGAGAAATGAAATCTTTTATGGACAAGCAATTGCTGACAGATTTTGTCACTACCAGACCTGCCCTGCAAGAACTCCTGAAGGAAGCACTAAACACAGAAAGGAAAAACCAGTACCAACCACTGCAAAAATAACCAAATGGTAAAGACCAACAATGCAATGAAGAAATTACACCAACCAAAGGGCAAAACAATCAACCAGTAATAAAATGGCAGGATCAAATTCACACATAACAATATTAATATTAAATGTAAATGTACTAAATACCCCAATCAAAAGACACAGACAGGCAAATTGGATAAGAAACCAAGAACCATCAGTGTGCTGTATTCAGGACACCCATCTCATGTGCAAAGACACACATAGACTCAAAATAAAGGGATGGAAGAAGATTTACCAAGAAAATGGAGACCAAAAAAAAAGCAGGGGTGGTAATCCTAGTCTCTGATAAAATGGACTTTAAACCAACAAAAATCAAAAGAGACAAAGAAGAGCATTACATAATGGTAAAAGGATCAATACAACAAGAAGAGCTAACAATCCTAAATATATATGCACCCAATACAGGAGCACCTAGATACATAAAGCAAGTCCTTAATGACCTACAAAGAGACTTAGACTCCCTCACAATAATAGTGGGAGACTTTAACACTCCACTGTCAATATTAGACAGATCAATGAGACAGAAAATCAACAAGGAAATCCAGGGCTTGAAAGGAGATCTGGACCAAGCAAACTTAATAGACAATTACAGAACTCTCCACCCCAAATACACAGA
>CAUYLG010011472.1:0-101051 GCA_963573385.1 Cacajao melanocephalus | reverse complement strand
GTAGGGTTTCTGCTGAGAGATCTGCTGTGAGTCTGATGGGCTTCCCTCTGTGGGTAACCTGACCTTTCTCTCTGGCTGCCTTTAGCATTTTCTCCTTTGTTTCAACCATGACGAATCTTACAATTATGTGCCTTGGGGTTGTTATTCTTGAGGAATATCTCTGTGGTGTTCTCTGTATTTCCTGGAGTTGAATATTGTACTGCCTTGCTAGGTTGGGGAAGTTTTCCTGGATAATATCCTGAAGAGTATTTTCCAGCTTGGATTCATTCTCTTCATCACATTCAGGGACACCTATCAAACGTAGATTAGGTCTTTTCACATAATCCCATATTTCTTGGAGACTTTGTTCATTCCTTGTTACCCTTTTTTCTCTAATATTGTCTTCTTGTTTTATTTCAATGAGTTGATCTTCAACCTCTGATATCCTTTGTTCTGCTTGGTCAATTCGGCTGTTGAAACTTGTGCATGCTTCGCGAAGTTCTTGTGTTGTGTTCTTCAGAAGCCTTCTTTCTGTTCCTTCATTCCCAACTTAGGAATTTGCACTTGCTGTCTGTTTAATCTGCTTGGACTACTCTGCTCCCTCATCCACAGCAGATTTTGTGTCTCAACCTTCAGGTCTCTGTGTAAGCATTACCTCCTCAGAGAACCCTTGACCATCTACCAATCTAAAGGAATTTCCTCCTAGTCCCACTTTCTACCACATTGTCCTGTTTTATTGCCTTTATAAAGTGCCTTAGGGCACTCTCCCTCCTATGAGTTCCCTACCCCCATCTCCCTTATCCACCCTAACAAAGGAGCTCTCATATTCTTGCATGGTCCTGTCCCTGTGGCCACACTTGATTGGCCTAGGACAGGCCTGACTCAGCCGTACCAGAGCCCTTCTTGGGATTTTTAGAATTGAGAAACAGTCAATTCTTCACTAATGATAGCCATTGTCTGACGTAAAATTCAGCAACTATCGGTGGTCATGTTTCCACCAATTGGTGGTCACGTTGTGTGAAGGAAATGAGTCCAAAGGGCAAATGACACCCACGTGGTGAAGGGGAGAAGAGTAAGATATTTTTGAAAGTATTATTTTTTATTCTCGTTATTTATAAGGTCTAAATTATATTCTGGAGGCTTGCAGAGTTAGTAGGGAAACTTTTTGCATCAATAGTTTCTTTGAAAAGTTTTAAAAAATCAGGCTAGAAAGACAAAGTGAAACAAACAGAAAAATTTTAAAAAGGCTCTAGGGTTGATTAATCCCTAACTTGTTCTTCCTTGTGGTTCAACACTGTGTTCACATGTAGATGGTTAATATGTGCGGGATGAACACGCCACCTGCAGAATGAGAGGTTGCATGCTTTCCATTGAAAGCATGCCTTAATACTGAGTGAGAAAGTGGAATTCAAAGTTGTAGAGACTGCAGTGATTAACTATGGGAAAAGCCACTTGGGCTTTTACATGAATATATCATGAAGCACGCAGTCCTTTTGCAGCTATAAAAAGCACTTTTTAGAGGCAAGACTGAGGCAAGATGCTAAATGTTTTAAAATGACTGTCTTCCACCTTTATTATTATTAATGTCCATTTCAACCTTTATTGAAATCAATCCAATTAAATACATTCTAATGAAATATACTTATGTGAACAATATGTGCTTGGCACTGTAGGGGATATAGAGATGATTAAGGCAGAAATTCAGTCATTAAATTTATTAAGGGGCAGATTTTTTTTAAGCACATAAAATAAATGACTAAAATACAAGGTAGCTATAATGAGTTACAAGTAAATTGCAATGGTGCCAGGGCTGGGGTAGAGGTTCACGGTAAAGAAAGGTCATATCTAGTTGTGAGAATTGGGAAAGGCTTTATGACCAAATTAGGCACTACTTGGGGGATGGGTAGGACTGCAAAGGTCAGAGATGGTATGAGGAAGCATCTTAGCCCTTAAGAATTGGATAGCATAGTTGGCTTGAGCATGAAGGATGTTGTGCAGTTAATGAAGGCAAAAATGAATGAAGCTGGCAGTAAACAACCAAATGACTATCTACTGGCATCACTAATCACAGGAATTGAGAGGTTCAGGGGACAGAATGGCATGTTTTGGAAGTTTTGTTTGAGATGACAGTAGACTATCCCCTTAGGCAGTATAGGAGGTAGTTGAAATGTGGGACTGGCTTTTGGGAGGCAAGTTAACACTGGCGATGTTAAATATAAAATGTAAATCAAACCACATTTTATGCACAGAAGCATGGGCATTATTTGGGCATTGTTTAGAACATGGACCCATGAGGGTCCTAGGCTCTACAATATCCCTGGAGAGGTCATGATGGAGCAAAGAGATATGGGACATCAGTATAATCTGGGGTTGAAAATCAAACTGAAATTACAACTCCGTGTCCCTGATATGCTCAATTCATTCAAATAATTCTGAACCTCCGTCTCATGATTTGTAGGAAGTTGACTCCAAGCAGGTTCTACGCCTCAAGTTTTTGCAGTAGTAATAATATGTGATACAAGCCCTTCCTAGCTCGTTGCTTTGGCTGTGTAGGCCATTTTCCGTCCTGCATAATTGAGTCTCTGGCTGCTGCCTCTCTCTTTCCTGCAAGCACGCAAACACAAGCTTCACAGCTAAGACCAAGCTGATAGCTTGGGGATAGCAGCAGGGAATTACCACACACAAAAGGAGACACTTAAAACTGAATATTAGATGTTACTGCTCCTAGCATTAGCCATGCTCTCCTGTAAGGGACCCTTAGCAGCTATCTCTTCCTCAGCTCCCTATCCTCATACTAATTTACAGGGTCAGCTTACCTCATACCACCACATTTTTCCAACCTAGAGTCTAGGCCTCTCTCACCCTAGCTTCAAAGAGAAAGGCAGACCTTGCTCTTCCCTAGTCCAAGGTTAGCTTCTTTTCCTGCCCCAGGAAAAAACTGATAGTCAAGATTGACATTCAGGATACTCAGCTGACAGTGAGGACACTCAATTCCTTCAGGAAGAGTTCACTTTCACCCAGAGTGAAGCCAGCCAAAACAGTGTATAAAAGTACATTTTTAAAAGTCTGAGGCTGGGTGTGTGGCTGACGCCTGTAATCCCAGCACTTTTGGGAGGTTGAGAGGGGAGGATCACTTGAGTCCAGGAGTTAAAGACCAGCCTGGGCAACAAAGCTAGACTCCATCCCTACAAAAAAAAAAAAAAGAAAAGAAAAGAAAAAGAAAAAGAAAATTAGCTGGGTGTAGTGGCACACTCCTGTAGTCCCAGCTACTCAGGGAGCTGGGCAGGAGAATTCCTTGAGACTAGGAGTTCAAGGTTACAGTAAGCCGTGATCTCATCACTGCACTCCAGCCTGGGTAACACAGCTGGAGCCTCTCTCAAAGGCAAAAAAAAACAAACAAAAAAAGTCTGAGACCTTCAGTGTTCCAGAACAGCGGGTGTAGTTGGTACAGGAGGTTGGGGAGGGGGACCCCATATAGTGCAGGTCCAAGCTGAGTCCCATGCCTCTTTGAAACTTTTCCTCCATTGTGGTAGTTTGATTTCTCAAGATCTATGAGTAAGTATGTGCACAAAAGACATACCCCTCAAAAAATACAAAATACACTAAGGAAGAGTCTGTTTTGAATCCACATTTAGAACGTGATGTAATTCTTTAAGGATGCAAAGGAGCAGTTCTGCTAGAGAGACACCCAATTTACATCACTGAATGGAAACAAGTAATATGCCATTAATGAAAGCTTACATTTGTTTTGCACTTATTTTAAGCTAGGGCCTTTTATATTTGCACTTTGCAAAGAAAAAATTCTAGGTTCCAAGAACACACGAATAAATGATAATGTAGGATTCAAACCCAGTATACTTAAATACTAAATAGCTTATATTATATAGTATACTAGGTAAAAACAATTTAATTTTACACAGGTGGTGAAGTCACTAATTTTCTCCAAGGAAAATTATACAAGAGAAAGCTCTTTGGAGGCTTTTTACAAGATGGTATCATCATTATCATGATTTGTATATAAATCTTTTTGAGATAAACATGTTTATTTTTTCATTAATTTAACAACTGTTTACTGTGCATCATTATCAAGGCATGACACTAGGTGTTAGGGAAGATGCAACTATGACTTCCTATAACAGCTTATGATCTAGCAAGGGAGAGGAAATAAAAGATAAATACTACAGGAAAGGTGGAAAAAAAGTGTTATGAAGTTCACATTAAAAGGGCAAAGTTTGGGCCGGGTGCGGTGGCTCACCCCTGTAATCCTAGCATTTTGGGAGGCCGAGGCGGGTGGATCACGAGGTCTGGAGATCGGGACCATCCTGGCTAACACAGTGAAACCCAGTTTCTACTAAAAATACGAAAAATTAGCCAGGTGTGGTGGCGCGCGCCTATAATCCCAGCTACTTGGGAGGCTGAGGCAGGAGAATCGCTTGAACTTGAGAGGCAGAGGTTGCAGTGAGTCGAGATGTTGCCACTGCACTCCTGCCTGGGTGATAGAGCGAGACGCTGTCTCAAAAAAAAATAAAAATAAAAAAAAGTGCAAAGTTCATATTCCCTTTGGGAAGTGGGGAGCGTTAGTGGAAATGGTAACAATTGGAAACCAAAAAACAGACAAATAAAAGGGATAAGATAAAGTGGTAGATTAGTATCAAGATACCAGGACTCCTGAAGCAGACATATTGCTACCCTAAAATTATTAATAAACTAGTTTCCCCATGGTTTTAGATCCTTTCTGTAATCATAGCTAGAAACTGGTGTTCTTATACGCAGTATCGCAGAAGGCTGTACTGTACTCAATGCATCCTGTAAATGGATCGGAAAGGTTTGGACGGTCATCCGTCACCAGAATAACAATGTTTAGGAGTAGCTTGGACACTAGTCATTGATTCACTTTTATTGGTGTTTGTAATGTCAGTATGTTGACATCATTGTGCAGCCCTTATCAGACTGTGAACACCAAGAGTACCCTAACTGCTGGTCTGCTAGCTGTTTACAAATATATTAGCTTTTATAGATGATAGTGCCCTTTAAAATATGGAGTTCAGAGTGGAACAAAATGTGTTTCTAATGCAAACTACCCTCCTTCCCAGGTGCATCTCTTTGGTCAAGTTTATGGCTGAAATCAGACTCTAGTTAGATCTTTGTAAAAATAAAAATAAAAAGAAATAGAAATTTCCCCCAAGTGATTGAAACGAAATCCCACCCTAGACTACGAGTCCCGTCATGCAATGCTCCCATATTCCCACCGTGTGGGGCGGAGTCGTAGTAGGGGCAGCAGCGACAGCGGCCTGTGGATTCTGGGTATTGTAGTCTGAGGCCCGGCCACTGCTGGGGCTGGTCCCACGTGGTGCGTTTGGCGGCAGCTTTGGGCAGTGGCTCCCCCGCTTCCTCCACAGGGTCCTCAAGGTGCGGGCGCCTGCAGGGGTGGCGAGCCACCGTGGGAGCAGGCTGGAGGGTGGCCCGGAGGCAGCCCGAGGCTTCGCGACGTTTTTGCGACAGCCGCGGCCGTGTTCCGCGAGTGCCCTCCCTCCTCCTCTCTTTGAGGAGGTACCGGCTGTTGTGCGGCACTGCCTTTCTGTTTGAGTGTATGGGAGAGTGAGTGAGTGAGTGTGAGCGTGTGTGTGAGAGAGCGTGAGGCGTGAGTGCGCGTGTGAGAGGACGAGAGCCCGCCTGGCCGCCCCGCCGCTCCTGCCGTAGCAGGAGCAGAACACACGGCCGGAGAGAGCGGCGGAGCCGGCGCCCAGGGAGCCCGCGGGGACAAGGGCAGAGACACCGCTCCCCACCCCCAGCCGTCGTCCCTCGGCTCTCCTTCGCCGGGGGATCCTCCCCGTTCCTCCACCCCCAGCCGGCCTCTGCCCCGCCGTCCCCCTGGATGTCCCCGGCGCTTTCGCGGGGCCTCCTCCTGCTCTTGCCGCATCAGTCGGGCTGGTGCTGCGGCCGGCGGGCGTAGAGCGGGCGGGTTCCCGGGGACTGCGGCTGCCCGTGCTTCCCCGGTCCCCACCCCTGCCCCCCGGCCCCCCGACCCAGCTCTCCGGCCTCGGAGGCTGTGACAATGGACTATGACTTTAAAGTGAAGCTGAGCAGCGAGCGGGAGCGGGTCGAGGACCTGTTTGAATACGAGGGCTGCAAAGTTGGCCGAGGCACTTACGGTCACGTCTACAAAGCCAAGAGGAAAGATGGGTGAGTGTGTGTGTCTGGGCCGGTGTCCGCGCCGGGCGGCGCTCCCGCAGGCCGAGGCAGGTAGCCCGGAGGGAGAGCGGGCCGCCTGGGTGCCCGGCTCTGACTTCCTCGACGCCGGCATCTGGCTCCGCCAGCCAGGTTTGGGGAGGAAGTGGTGTACGAGGGATCCAAACCCACAAGAAATCCTGCGTGCCGCATCCGTGTTGTGCTTTGGTGGTAAGAGGGAAGAGGAGCCTCTGCACCATGGGCTGTATACTTTTCAAAGATTTCAAAGCTGATTTATGAAAAAATTCGTTCTAAAACGCCGGGTTAAATGATTTTTCTCCTTTGGTGGATTTATTATGGTAACCTTCTGGGGATTTCCTCACCCGTCTCTGGAGTGTCATCCATTGGTCTAGAAGGAAGGCTGTGATCCTTTCCCCCACCAGTTTGTGATCGATTTTTAATCAAATTTGGGTTTTATTTGAGGGAAGGAAGGCAACGAGTGAATGTGGTTCTGAAGAGAGTTCCCCTTAGTGATCATCTGCAACATGAATGTTGCAATTGCTATTTAGATATGATTAGCTGTGAATTTTTACATAGAACAATGGGGGTTTGGTGCAGGGTGGGTGGTGGGGAAGAAGGCAAGTGACATAGGTACTACCTCGTTCAGGCTGTTTTCCCCAAATTTAGCGGTTGGCAGTGAACTTTAAATAATCCCTTTGCTTTAAATATTCTTCCCTAGTAACAACTTAATTAAATCTATGACTGGTAATGCTTCCAGTTTAGTTTCTTAACAGGCAAGTGAAGTGTTCATTTTTTCTCTTTGTCAGTAGATGAATGTCTTGTAATATTGACAAAAGAGAAGGCAGTTCTTAGTTGGGGGGAAAATATATTTTATTAACTCCAGGTTTTCTTGTAAAATGGATGTTGTCTCTGTTGCCTTTGACAGAATAGAAAATTATTGAAAAGTCAAAGCTTATTGTATAATCGTTGGATTTTATTAGATACAAAGTAGCATTACTTGAACATCCTAGTTTAGTTACCTGCTATATGTTTAAACTAATCACTTAAAATTTCCAGTTAGGTAGGAGAGTATGTTCAGACTACATTAGCACTAAAAAAAGCCAAACCATTCATAAAGCTGAAGTTCCCTGGTGTGGGGGAGGGGGGCGCATATTTATAAATACTTCAGTATTCTGGATGTGGAAAAAGAAAGTGGGTATTTATTCAACATTTTTCTTAGATTTACTGAAATATCTTTCTAAAAGTATTTAAAATGGACTCTACGAGGAAGATAGGAGTTCGGATTAATTTGGAATGTGTATTGTAGTGCTTTTATGCAACGGTAAAGTGGTACAGATCGGCAGAAGGTAGGGATTTAGATGTGAAAACTTGATACTCTGGGCGCCGCACGTATTTAAAAGTACTTCTTAGCGGAATGGATTGTCTGGTGACATTGGAGAAATCAGCGTCTGGAGATACTGCTGACTCTGTTGTTGTCTAATTAGACTTATCGTTGAAGTTTTACTCTGTGATGACATATATTTTTAAAATTATGTTTCAGAACCTATCAACCATCTCCCCTTCCCCCAGTATTATGTAATTTTGAGCATATTAATAAAATCCCCAGTCCCATGAGATTAGACATTACAGTACCTTTGACTAAACTGTCGTGTTATATAAAATTCTAGCGCCTTTACGTTATTTTTAATCTGTGTGAGAGAAGCCAGTTCTGTTTTCATAAATTACCAATTTAAGCTAATAAAATATGCATATTTGTTTTAACTTTGTACATTTTATTAAAAAACTATAATGTGTATCGGCAGGAGGTACTTAAGCACATTTTATATCTCTATGGTCAGGTTTTAATTTAGGCTGTTAAGAGAAATTTGAAAGGATAATTTCAATGTCTTTGAATTTAAATATAGTTGAAGGTATAAGGTATGAACATTCTTAGTCATCTGTGACAGGTGAAAAGTAACATTGCATTTGGAAAAAAGAACTTATTTGTAATCCTTGGGGTTTGTTTTCCATCAGTCTTTAATGATTCTCTTTATGTGATGAACTTTTTTGTTTTTAATGGCTCAAACGTCAAGAGAGTTTTAAAATTACTTAAAACAGTTTTTGTTTTCCAGAGGGAAAGAAACAGGGATCTTTTTTCTTCGGTTAGACTTCTTTTTTGTAACCTCACTCTGGTAAAATATTGCATAGTATTTATGAGGTTCTTTTGATCTTACGTCAGTGAAATGTAATATAGTGCATTTTAGTCCTGGTAAAATAAAATTTGTGGCTGTTTAATCTTTTATAATAAGATGATGATCAAATAATTTGTTTCTAGTATTGATTTACTTTCAAATTACATTATATATTCTGCAGCGGAGATTTGTTTTCTAGGAACTCAGATGGTAACACCTTCAAAGAGAACCTGAGATTTACCATAAAAGGAAATAACACAACTAAGCTTGGTTTAGACATATTTGACTATTGAAATGAATGTATGTAAATGTTGTATGCTTTCAGTTGTCTAGTGAGCATAGAACATGAATAATTGGTAAAATAATTTAGACCAGAGGAGTTAGCTGCTTAAATTATTAAGTTTTAGGAAATAAAATAGCTTGAAAGATACCATTTCTTTGACTACTTGAGGCATGATTGCATAGTAGGGAAAAAGGACCTTTTATAATTGTGTTTATTTCAGGTTATAATAGAGTTTAAAGAAATACACAATAAATCTTGGGATTAATTTGTTGTCACTTGTGTTGCCATAAATGAGATAGTGTCCTTTGTGTCTGAACACTAAAAGGGTACTCAGTGGGGAGCAGGGAGGTTCATTTTTTTTCTGAGTTGATTGTATCTCCTCTGCTGAGTTTAGGCAACCAAACTCATTTTGTTTTAAAGAATAGGAAAGCGTTAGAAGACAGAAAACAATCTGTGTTTTAAAATTCTAGACTTTCAGTATATACACTGGATGTTTGGAGAATTTAAAATATCAATTTGAGATAAGTGGTTTTTCTTCAAAAAGGAAAAACAAAAGGAATTTTCTTAATTGGGTTTTTAATCTGTTATAATCTATGTTCCAAAGAATAGATAATTATGAGTGAGGAGTGAGAGCGAGAGAGAGAGAGAAAGAGAGAGAGAGTGTGTGTGTGTGTGTGTGTGTGTGTGTGAGAGAGAGAGAGAGAGAGAGAGAGAGAGAAATATACTGCCAGCTTTCTTTGGGGCACATTTGCTGAGAACCCGGAGATTAGTAGGCAGTGATAATGGCAATAATAGCTAAATTATTGAGTAGTTAAGTACTGGGTCCTAGGCAAAGCACTTTATGATCATCATCTGTTTAATCCTCACAGGAAGTATATATCAAATCAATTCTGTTGTTTTTCAGTTTTCCAGGTGAGGAAACTGAGGCTTAGAAAGGTTAAGCGAATTTGCCCGTGGGTACACAGCTAATTAAATGTCAGCTGGGATTAGAGGATTAGGTGCAGGTTTTTTATTCCAGAGCCCATGCTCTTAACCATTATGCTTCATATAATTAATATGTTGAATAAGTATAAACATAGTTGTGGAGTTTGATTTCTGGTGGATTACTCAGAAAACATAAATGCCTTGTAGAACTATTAATATTTGTTTCAATAAACTGGTATACTTTCTGGGTATATTACTGAAGTGCCTGAGTTTTTTCAAGTGCCATAAAACTGTTTATGTAGCTATATCGGTGCCTCTGTATGTATATAAACATACTTGTGTATCTACGTTTATGTGTATGTGTAGTACTAAACTCTAATGAAAGCCATGTAGAAGCACTTCATCTAGTGGAAAGAACTCTAGATGAGGACTCCTGGAAACCAAAATTTGAATTCAGACTCTGCTTCTGGTAGTAGTATGGCATTGGGCAAGCCATTTGCCCTTAAAGACCTTAGTAGGGGAGTTTCAGCAGATAATTTTTAGAGTCTTGTCTAGTATTATGATTTGAGGAAGTAAAAATTATGAACATAAAGTATAATATTTTTTGCAAGATTAGGCAAACAACTACTAAAACATTTTACTTTAGATGATGCTGAATTTCCATATTTTTTAGTCTCATGCTTTAACATTGGTTCTTATCAACTGCCAAAAAGCTTGGTAACTCCTAAAGACCTATCAGTTTACTTAACCCAACATGTCTTATGCTACCTTACCATTCCTCTGTATTTATCTCTTAAGATGTTAAGGATTTACGGGGTAGTGCCTGTTCCCACTTCTTGAACCATTCATTTGGTGGGCAGCGCAAAGGGACTTTTCTGATTCAGTCTGCATTGGAGCATCCCATTACCTTTTCCCCTGCTCTGACTATGATTGAACCCTATATCTAAGTTCATTTTGATTGAGATGTTTATTTAAATGTCAGAAATGTCAAATACAACATGTAATTTCTATTACTGGAATATTCATGTATGCAGTAAAGAGTATTTCCTATAACCTTTTAAAAATGTGACAGAAAGGGACAAGCAGAATACAATTTGTACTCTGTATCTGCAGGTCCTGCATGTGTAGATTCAACCAACTATGGATCGAAAATTTTCGAGGGTATAGGGAGGAAGGATAGTTGCGTCTCTACTCAACATGTACAGATTTTGTGTGTGTGTGTCATTAGTTCCTAAAAAAAAATAGAGTATAACAACTGTTTACATAGCATTTACATTGTATTAGGTGTTAAAAGTAGGCTAGAGATGATTTAAAGTGTGCGGGAGGATATGTGTAGGTTATGGGCAAATAGGACACCATTTTATATTGGAAACGTGAGCATCTGGGAATTTTGGGGAGTGGTCTTCGAACCTGTCCCTTGTGGATACTGAGGGATGACTGTATTTACTGTGTACTTCTTACCTCCATGTGGTTGAAGTTACCTTCCTTATATACTCAGTGCATTCAGATCCACTGTTTAGGCCATTTTGAGATTTCATGCTTAGATTTCATTTGTTTTTTTAGTAACAGCACCGGCAAATCAATTCATTTAGGATTTGTTTATGTGAGTTATTACTTTTACTGTATCTTTGAACATTTGAAGAAGTCAATTACTCATTCATTCAACAAGTATTGGACCCTTCTATGTGCCAAGCACTGTCCAAGGTATCGGAAATGCAAAGATGAATAAAATATTCTATTATTTGAGGAGATAACTACTGGGGAAACAAACATGTAAATAAATTGTTGCAATTTAATAAGCACTATAATAATTAATACCAGGTATTATGGCAGCACAGAGAAGGAAGCCCCCAGCTGCTTAAGGTTTTTAGGAAAAGCCTCAAAGTTTACAGTGTTTGATTTGGATCATAGAAGACAAGGAAGATCTCATCAGAAAAGACATTCCAACAAGAATAGGACCAAGAGGGATTTTTTTATTGTGTTTTCTGCGGACCCCAGGAAATTTTGTGGGTGTTACTTTTTTCTTGCCATTCCTTTCTTCTCCCCTTGTTTTCCCTGGCCAGCATTTTTTGAGCTCTTGCTATACATATAGTAGTATATATATGCACTACAGATGTTCCATTGCACCCATTGGACATGGCGAAGGTACCCATTATTTAACAGCAGAGATAAATTTATCAGCGTTTGCACTGAACACCATAATTGTGTGTATGTCAGTTTTCAATCATGAGAACATTGGCCATTCAAGACAAGCAGCCTCTGAAATCCAGGGGTCTCTGATTTAAGACTCATGTGTAAAACTGCCATGGCAGAACTCTGTTTTGCCTGTGGCTCTGGATGGCAGATAATTCTGCTGTGGCCTTACCTCCATGAGTAAGGAGCCAGAATTTCCTTTGCTGCTGAGCTTAATGGATAGTAACAAATTGGAGGGGGAAAGAAGTTCTTTTGCTACTTAGAGTTTAGGAAGTAACGGAATTTCTCTTGTTGGGGCTCTGATGTGTGGAAAGATGGAAGGTAGAGACAAGGCTTCTGGCATACTGAATTTCAGCTAGGAAAACAGGAAGAATGAAACATTTTAATTATTGTAGGCCATTTGCAAACTTAACTACTTTGACAGTTAATTTCTCTGGGCGAATGTGTTCTGATTCTGATTTACAAACATTTGAAATGTGATTCATTTGTTAGTTCAGAACTACATATGCCAAATCAGTGTTGATAAATACATTTTATTCCCTGCGGCTGGTGTTAATCTTTCTTGTAATGCCTTTCGCTATTGGGTCCAATCTTCATTGTCTTTTTACTCTTTTTCTGTTCTTAGCTGCTGCTAGAAAATGAAACTCCTACTATCCTTTTCTCCTTCAGAACACTTTGTGAATCCTTTCCTTCACACTAGATTATGTAGCCTTGGCCATGTTACTTAGAAATTACTGTGATATATTTTATCTTTAGTGATCTTTTGTCACCTCAAGGCAGCTCTTGATGTCATTAAAAGGTGGCTTTTACCTGTTGTTTGGACTTTAATACTTAAAGACTTAATGGTATTGTGATTCTGAATATTCTTTAAGATTGTTATTGTCAAAGTCCCCAAACCAGTCCCTGCTGTGGTAAGCTGCCTTTACTGATGGAGTTATATTCTTCCAATGTGTTGCAGCAGAAAAAATGCTGAAAACTCCTTTTTAAAAATTGAGATATAAGTCATATACATAAAATTCGCCCTTTTAAAAGTGTGGGATCAATATAGTGGTTTTTAGTAGATTGACAAAGCTGTGCATCCACCATCGCTCTCTAATCCTAGAACATTTTCATGACTCCAAAAAGAAACCCCATACCCATTAAGCAGTCACTCCCATCCCCCTCTCTCCCCAGCCATTGACAAGCGCTAATCTACTTTCTGTTGCAGTGGATTTGCCTGTTCTGGACATTTCATATAAATGGACTAATTCAACATGTGGCCTTTTGGGTCTGTGTTTCTTTATTTAATGTAATGTTTTCAAAGTTTGTTCCATGTAGTGCATGTATCAGTACTTCATACCTTTGTATAGTTGGATCATATTGCATTGTATAGATATACCACATTTTGTTTATACAGTCATCAGTTGGACATTTGGGTTGTTTCCATCTTTTGACTAAAATGAATAATGCTTCTATAAACGTTCATATGTGACTTGTTACGTGGACATATGTTTTCAGTATATACCTGGGAGTGGAATATCTGGGTCATATCCGAAGCAGCTGAGAACCAATTTTGGGTGGCTTTACATTGACTCTAGTTTAGGACCAAGTTCTTTGTCCTTTGTCTGCAAGACCTGACTAGTCTATTTTATTCTAGGGCAGTGCTCACACCATAATCTATTGCAGTGATTTAAAAGTAGAGATTCATACAGCTGCTCCTCCTCCATCAACTCAGACCACTCTGACCTTTTTTTTAGGCAGCACCTTGTGCTGGAAAATTTTTTCCCTCAGTTGAAATGTACTAACAGCCTCAGAAATCCTAACTACTTAACATACAACTCCAATAATTCCCACTTTACCTGTCAACCCTGCAAAACATAGTTAGTTCTTCATTGATATGTAACTACTTCAGTGTATATGTGGTTAATGTTTATATGTCCTTTGGGTCTTTCTGGTGAATGTTTATGGGTTAAAATTATAGATTTCCTCTAGGGTAGTGATTGTGTTCTCCTCAGCTCCTGGTATATTGCCAAATTTTGACAGGTATTCAGTACTTTTGTGTGTGTGTGTGTGTATCTGAAATTCATATTTGAAAATCTTTTTTTAAACTTCCTAACATTAAAAACTTGAGACATATTATGGGAGAGTAGAAAAGCAATACCTGTGAAAATACCAGGAGAAGCAAAATTTGATGGACTTGCTGTATTGTTACCCAAAACAGTACTGAACAGTACCAAAATCCAAAGACAAGAGCAAGCTTGGTAATTGGCTGAATCCAGATGGTGGAAGGCCAAGGTATTTGAAAATTGAGCCACTAGAAATAATATTTTTTTGAAATACACCTTGAAAATGAATCCTTTTAAATCTGATCGAATCTGTATTTCTAAAATTAAGGAAAACATAATTAGTTTCTGAATCACAGTTGACATTTAATTTTGCTTAAAATTATTGGTTTATATAGCATGATTGTTTTATTTGAAATTTACCTTTTGTTACATGAATAAAAAATTATTTAACTTCTATTCAAGGTAAGTCAGTTACTCATCTCACTAGACAAAGCTCTTTAAAGTTTATAACATTATTATAGTCCATGAATTCTAACAAATATCCTTCAGAGAGGAATTTTTGCATCATGATTAAGGGCCTACTCTGGGTGTGTCTAGACATTTGAGTTTATAGGTTATCTAGAGAACTAAAGGGACTGAATAAAAGGAAAACTTGTCAAGCAGTGCTAATGTGGTTTATATTAAACAAGTCATATTTTTGGGGAAAGAGGGAATAGGCATTAACTTTTTTTTTTTGAGCCGGAATTTCACTCTTGTTGCCAAGGCTGGGGTGCAATGGTGCAATCTTGGCTCACTGCGACCTCTGCCTCCTGGGTTTAAGCCATTCTCGTGCCTCAGCCTCCTGAGTAGCTGGGATTACAGGCATGCACCGCCACACCCGGCTAATTTTGTACTTTTAGTAGACACAGGGTTTCACCATGTTGGTCAGCTTGACCTCAAACTCCTGACCTTAGGTGATCCACCCTCCTCATCCTCTCAAAGTACTGGGATTACAGGCGTCAGCCACTGCGCCCTGCAAAAATTATTTTTTATAAGGCTTCTGTTTTAAGGAAACCCTATAAGTCATGTGAAAATTTAAGTTCATATGGGATAAATTTGGAGTTTTCTTCGCTTTATGAAAGACTCCCTTTAAGTAAATGAGTCTCCCAGTGCTTTATCATGTGACTTAGTTTGCCAAAATTAAGTTTATACCTGATTTCCAAGAAAATGTCAAACACGAAACAAGACATACTTGGAATTTGTTTTTTAATGCTGACTTAATGTTGATTTTTTTAAAATGTAAAATTAAATTATTTAAATATTTGGCATTTTATTATGGTTTCCCTTTAGCTGCCGTTCTTTTTTTTTTCCTTAAAATTAATTAATTAATTAATTTTATGGAGACAGGGTCTCACTCTGTTCCCCAGGCTGGAGTGCCATGGTGCGATCATGGCTCACTTCAGCCTTGAATTCCTGGGCTCAAATGATCTTCCCACCTTAGCCTCTCAAGTGGGTGGGACTAGCATGCCACCTCTCCCAGTAGCTGCAGTTCTTTTTTTAAGTTTGTATGTTTATAATTTATTTGATAACTGTTTACTGAATGTCTCTTATGTGCTAGGTTCTTACTTGTACAAATTTATGGGGCACACAAGAAATTTTGTTACATGTATATAACACATAGTGGTCAAGTCAGGGTATTTAGGAAGTCCATCACCAGACTGCAGTGCATTTTTGTTAAGTATAATACTCCTACTCTGCTATCAATGTTGAATTTATTTCTGTTACCTTACTATATGTCTGCACCCTTTAACTGACTTCTCATCCTCTCCTCTTTCCCCACTGACTCTTCCTAGTCTCCTTTATCTGTTTTTCACTCTCTACATCCATGTGTTCACTTTTTTTAGCTCCCATGTATGAATGAGAACATACGATACTTGTCTTCTTGTGCCTGGCTTATTTCACTTAACACAATGACCTCAAGTTCCATTCATGTTGCTGCAGATGACATGAGTTCCTTCTTTTTTGTGGATGAATAGTATTCCATTGTGAATATGTCACCTTTTCTTTATCCATTCATCTGCTGGTAGACACTTAGATTGATGCCATACCTTTCTGTTGTAAATAGTGTTGCCATAAATATGCGAGTGCAGGTATCCCTTTGATATACTGATTTCTTTTCCTTTGGGTAGAGCTACCAAGTATCTCTTTGCTGGATTGAATGATAATTCTGTTTTTGTTTTTTTGAGAAATCTCCATACTGTTTTCTGTAGTGGCTGTACTAGTTTACATTCCCACCAACTATGCCAGGGTTCTATGCCAGATTTAGGTGATGCAGCAGTGAACAGCCCATGGTTTAATAACTCTTTAGGGAACTTACAGACTTTTGAGGGGCACAGGCAAGTAAACAATTATAATATAGTAGGATAAGGGCTGCAGTAGGGAAAATTGTAGGTTGCCATGGAAGTACCTAATCTGCCCTTGGGGTTTCAAGTATATTTCACTTGTGACTTGAAAGATAATTAGAAATTGTGAATGGGCAATAAATAGGAGTTAGTGGGGGTTTGAGGAGTTACAGTGCAGGTGAGAGAGATAGTACTCGTGGCTCCAGAATTACTTTATGAGGAAGAAGCTGCTGTCTAGTTGAAGCAGGAGTGCAGTAATATGTAGTAAGCAAGTTGTAACTTAAATTGTTTATTTGAGGTACTTTTGGGAGCTTGTGTGTTGTGTGGGGAAGCTATTCTGTAGAGCTGCCACTGAGTAGCATGCACAAAGATATAAAGGAAAGATGGTATATATGGTGAGACAATTGAAAGAATTTCGGTGCCAGATCTTGGAGGGGTGGAGGGAGAGGTATACATAATCAAATTGGCGAAGTAAGCAGATCGTTGTAAATCATGTCATGGTCTGTGTACTTTCTTCCCAAGGCAGTGGGAACCATGCGTAGGGTTTTAAGCAGATAGTAATAAGTTCAGATTTCTCATTAAAAAAGATTGCTTGGTAACACAATCAGAATGGCAATAGGAAGCTGTGGTTAGGAGAATGTAATGGTAATCCAGGTGAGAGATGCTAGTGAGTTGAATTAGAGAAGTGAGAGAGGGGATGAGGAGGGAGAATTGATAGAACTTGTTGATTTACTGGATATGAGAGATGAATAAGTGACAACCAAGGATGATGCCCAGGTTTCTGGCTTGTGCAGCTGGATATTGCCATTCCCATAGGCAAAAGAGAAAGAGGAACAAGCTTGAGGTGGAAGATGTTGATTGAGCTATGATATATTGAATTTTAGGTACCTGTTAAACATCTGAGAAGAAATGTCCATTAGGCAGATAGTAAATGTAGTGTTCAAGAGAGGAGTCTGGATAGAGTTAGACTATGTACTTAAAGTACTTAAAGTAGCAGCTTTGAGTGTTGGGGAAATTGCCTAGGGAGAGTGTATACAAGAAAAGGGCCTTGTATAGAATGTGAAGAAACAGATGTCTACCAGGAGGCCAAGAATTGAGTCTAGAAAGGAGGAGAAAACCCAAGGTTGCTGTATTGTGTAACAGGAACTGTGTAGTGTGCAGCTTATTGGCTGTATAGGGCAGCTTGGAGAAATAATAGGAGCTTGTAGGTAGAAAAACAGAGGGTCTTTCTAGGAGTCAGAGATAGGAAGTGTCACATGTGGCTCAGAGGGCAAGGGAGAAAATGAAGTGTCTGGGTTACATAAAATACTTTAAATGAAATAAAACTTCAGCTAAAGATTTTTGGACACCAAAACTTAAGTCCTAACACACTTTGTAGGTTTTATCCAGTATTTTTGCTACTTTGATGGTTAGCCTTATCATTCAGAGCAAAGCAATGAAAAGCTTCACTGCCATTTCTGGTTCTTTCCTGGCTGTGTCACTGAAGCTAAACCTGTAGATGCCATTTATTTATTTTTTACTGCATGCTATTCAAGATAGTTGTTATTATTTTTTTTAAAAGAATAGCCTTTTCTTTTTCTCATTATAAAAATAATGACTATTCATTGTGATGAATTCAAATAGTCCAGAAATATATTCTTAAATTAAAACCCTAACTCTACAATTAGGAGACAGTATTTTTCTTATCTTTCCAGATGACTCTATGACTGTATGTAAAAATCTATGATCTTATATTTTTTCATTCAAAAATATTATGCATCTTTCCATGTCAGTAAATGTAGCTCTAAATCACCATTTTTAATTATTGCAGAGTATAACATGATACGTATACATATATTAATAAATATGCAGTTAACCGGTTTTCTAGGGATAGATATTGAAGTAATCTCTAAATTACAGCTGTTACAGTTAGCAAAGGATATCAGTAAATATGCCTACAGTTCTCCCATGTGGTAGGAAGTCCTTGAAGTATAATTTCAGGTCAAAGGTCATATACTTTCAACAACTGTATTTCATTGTAAAATTAGATGGGAAAATTAATACAGTCTCATGATGAAACATTCAAATCGTACATAAGGATATCCAAGAAAATCTTAAGTCCCCCTTTTGCCTCAGATTCAGCTTCCACTTTTTAGGGATAATTATTACCAGTGGCTCCTTGTGTAGCTGCATATAGAAGCAAATATATGTGTGGGCAGACTTTAAAATTTACTTTATTATTTTATTCTTTTTTTTTTTTGGAGACAGTTTTGCTCTGTTGCCTAGGCTGGAGTGCCATGGCTTGCTCTTGGCTCACTGCAACCTCCACCTCCTGGGTTCAAGCAGTTCTCCTGTCTCAGCCTCCTGAGTAGCTGGGATTACAGGTACATCCCACCACACCTGGCTAATTTTTGTATTTTTAATAGAGATGAAGTTTCATCATATTGGTCAGGTTAGTCTTGAACTCCTGACCTCAGGTAATCCGCCAGGCTTTCCTTCCTAAAGTGCTGGGATTACAGGCATGAGCTACTGCACTCGACCTAGTACTTTATTCTTTTTGAACAGATAATACATGCCTGTGGGGAAAAAATATGTATTATTCTGTACTTTGCCTTTTTTAGTTCATATGTTTTGGAGATCTATATCAGCACCTGTAACTCAATTCATTTTATCAGCTTATTGTTCTTTTTTATGTTTATAATATACTGGTCCAATGCAAGGACATTTAGGTTGTTTTCATTTTTTTACATTATTGAAACAGAACTGCAATAAATGTCCTTTGCATGTGTCTTTGTACACAACATGCTGTCAGATGCAGGTAGAATTTCCCAGGCTCCCAAAGTTCTCCATGGAGACATTTGCTGTGGATGATACACTGGCAGGAAATGAGGTTTCCATCAAGCAAGAGAAGTAGTTCACTTTGCTAGATCCACAGGGAGTTTTAGTTTTATCCTTCCTGGCTTCCTTCAATGGTTCTAGAAACCGTGATCACCGTACCAAGGAAAAGTAGCTGGTAATAACCCCAGCACATCACTGCAAGCAGGTCAGTTTCCTGAGAATATCTCTTCCCAGGCCTGGGCCAGACTCTTTTGAGGTCTAATCTTTGTCCTCTAAAAATGTTGCACCAATTACATTCACATCAAAACTCCAAAAACAAAACTTTTTGGAAAGAAGAAATGGAAGTAAATATAGTAATGACATATTGAATCATGGGGTTAAGTACATTGTAAAGTCAGAATTGTTTAGATTATTTTTTTGGAAGTTTTGCTTTGCCCTCCACCACCTAACACACATATGCAGTCCAGTGTATTTTATTTTGAGACAAGGTCTTGTTCTGTCGCCCAGGCTGGAGTGCAGTGGTGCAATCATGGCTCACTGCAGCCTTGAACTCTTGGGCTTAACCCATCCTCCTGCCTCAGCCTCCTCAGTAGCTGGGATTACAGGTGTGTGTCACCACGTCTGGCTAATTATTATATTTTTTGTAGAGACATGGTTTTGCCATGTTGCCCAGGCTGGTCTAGAATTTCTAAGCTCAAGTGTTCCTCCTGGCTCAGCCTCCTGAATAGCTAGGACTACAGGCACAGACTACAGGACTGTGCCACCATACCTGGCTAATCCTATGTGTTTTAAATTACTGGTGGGGATTAAAAAAAATTGAGAGCCATATAGGTATTTAAAATTACAGTTATTTCATTATTTTTACATCTTATTTTATGTTTACTTTCATCAGATTTCCCTATTCCAACTTGATAATGTTGATACAATTTGTGACAAACGATTGATGCCCTTGATGTATTCTGTCTCCATCCAGTTTATTTAGCACTGACCTGTAGTAGTCTTACTCTTGCTTAGATCATCTCTCTCTCCATTTCTTGTTGGTTGGCCTTGGTCATCCTCTCATTCCCTGCCCAGCACTGACATTCCTAGTCCTGATTTTTTTCCTTTCTCCCCACTTTTTGGCTTGCGTTTTCTGTTTCATACTGCTTTTGGCTTTGACATTGTTTATTGTTGCTTTTCTCAGTTGTGTTCTCTTACGGGCTTGCCTCCATAGAATGAGAGGCTGGAGCCCTTTTGGCTGCCAGTAGAATTGCTTGACTTTTCATGTTTAACAGAGGTAATCATTCATATTAGGTAAGCAGCCAAGTGATTGTAAGACAGCTCTGAAGTATTTTGTTAATTCTGAAAAAGCTTTTAAAGTTTTAAATACAGCTAAACATAATTCTTCATAGATGCAATGACTGGTTAACAGACTTTGGAAAGTACTCCTTATAGATAGGAAGCTGAAGTACACATATATTTTATCTTTTTATCTAAAAATCTATTTTAGTACAAATAAGTCCAGCTCTTCTTGAGAATTTAAACCAGATATCCTGGAGGTGAAAGTCAGTATCGTCTTGTTTTATAGCCAAGACTAGCTGACCTCTGCAGATCCCCTTTAAGTTTGTGGCATAAGCTAAATTCGGAAGTATGTAAGTGAAAAACTTAAGGAAATCTGTCAAAGTAGCACATACCTCTCTTACTTGATCTATTTCTCTTTGGGGTTTTTTTTTTTTTTGAATGGGACCATTCAATTCTAAAAGGTGATTCAGTTTGATGTTCTTAAGTACATAAAATTTTCAATGCAAGCCAGAAATACTAAGTATATAGCACTTTAAAAAAATCTTGCTTTGACTTTGATCATGCAGTATCTTTTCTCTATTTCTGTTGCACTTTGTGTAACTGGACTCACTGAATTTAAAGTGTGCTTGCTGGTTTTCAAATCAGAATGTAGTGCAATTAGATTCTTTTCTTAGTGAAATTCTGTACTATATCCTTAAAAAGTTTTGGAACGTAAGATAACAATTGCTATAGTTATTTATTCTTATTTATTTATTTTTTTTTTTAGAGCAGAAGAACTTTATAGTTAAGTGTTTAAAAAGTAATTTTGATTTAGTTGTAGTGTACAAAGCAGAAAAATTAAATCCCAGTTGTCTTCATGGAGAAGTATTAGTAATACCTTCCAAAAAGATATGTAAATTTGTAGTTAACAAAGTTTTTTAATATGGCTTTATTGAGATATAATTCATAATCATACAATTTACCTATTTAAAATATAGATTCGCCGGGTGTAGTGGCTTCCTCCTGTAATCCCAGCACTTTGGGAGGCCAAAGCAGGTGGATCACCTGAGGTCAGGAGTTCGAGACCAGCCTGGCCAACATGGTGAAACCCCATCTCTACTAAAAATACAAAAATTAGCTGGGCATGGTGGCGCGCACCTGTAATCCCAGCTACTCAGGAGGCTGAGGCAGGAGAATTGCTTGAGCCCAGGAGGCAGAGGTTGCAGTGAGCCCAGATCACACCATTGCACTCCAGCCTGGGTGACAAGAGTGAAACTCCATCTCAAAAAATAAAATAAAATAAAATATACAATTTAGTGCCTTTTAATATATTCACAGGGTTGTGCAGCTATTACCACAATCTGATTTTAGAATATTTTTGGTCCCTCTAAAAGAAACTCTGTACCCATTAGCAATCACTCCTTGTTTCCTCTAATCCTCAGTTCTAGGCAACCATGGATCTACATTCTGTCTCTGCATTTGCCTATTTTAGACCTTTCATATAAATGATGAAATCGTACAATATGTGCTTTTTTGTGACTGACTTCCTTCACTTAATGAAACGTTTTCAAGACCCATCCATGTTGTAGCATGTATCACATTGTGTTCATTCATGGCTGATAGATTTGGGTTGTTTCTACCTTTTGGTTATTATGAATAATGCTGCTATGAACATGAGTATAAAATTTCCTGAGTCTCTGCTTTCAGTTCCTAGGTATTCATTATAAACAAGAGTGGAATTACTGTGTCATGTTTAACTTTTTGAGTAGCCGCCAAACTGTTTTCCACAGCTGCTACGCCATTTTGCATTCTCACCAGCCGTGCACCAGGGTTGCAGTTTCTCCACGTTCTTGCCAACACTTGTTTTCTGCCTTTTTGATAATAGGCATTTTAATGGCTGTTAAATGGTGTCTTATTATGGTTTTGATTTGTATTTCCCTAGTAACTAATGATGTTGAGTATCTTTTTATGTGCTTATTGACCATTTGTGTATCTTTATGGGAAAATATATTCAAATGCCTTGCTCATTTTTAAATTAGGTTGTTTGTCTTTTGATTAGTGAGTTATAGGAGTTCTTTGTATATTCTGGATACTGAACCCTTATCAGATATATGATTTGCAAATACAGTTGTGTGTTGCTTAATGACAGGAATACTTTCTGAGAAATGCAGCATTAGGCAACTTTATGATTGTGTGAACATCATAGAGCATACTGAGACACCTAGATGGTATAGCCTACAACACACTTAGGCTTTATGGTGTAGCCTATTGCTTAGTCTACAAACCTGTACAGCATGTTACTGTATGGACTATTATAGGCAATGGTAACACAGTGGTTAGTATTTGTGTATCTAAATACATTTTAATATAGAAAAGATACAGTGAAAATATGGAATAAAAGATAAAAAATGAGCTGGGCAGAGTGACTCATGTATGAAATTCCAGCATTTTGGGAGTCTGAGGTGGGAGGATTGCTTGAAGACATAGGAGTTTGAGACCAGCCTGGTCAGTATAGTTGACACCCTATCTTTACAAAAAAGTTAAAAAATTAGCTGGGCTTGGTGGCATTTGCCTGTAGTCCCAGACTACTCAGGCGGTAGGATTGCTTGAGTCCAGGAGTTTGAGACTGTGGCAAGCTGTAATTGTGCCACTGTACTCTGGCCTAGGGGACAGAGTGAGACCCTGTCTTTTTTTTTTTTTTTTTTTTTTTTTTTAAAGAGAGAGACATAAAAAATGGTATAACTGTATAGGGTACTTACCATGAATGGAACTTACAGGACTAGAAGTTGCTCTGTGTGAGTCAGTGAGTGGTAAGTGAATGTGAAGGCCTAGGATATTACACCACTGTAGACTTCATAAACACTCTACAATTAGACTACTCTAAATTTATTTTTTTCGTCAATAATAAAGTAACCTTAGCATACTGTAGTTGTGTACTTTTCAGTTTTTTTAAACTTTCTGGTTCTTGTATAATAACTTAAAACACATATTGTACAGGTATATAAAAACCTTTTTTTATATCTTTATTCTATACACTTTTTCCTATTTTTAAAAGTTTTTGGCAGGGTGCAGGGGCTCACGCCTGTAATCCCAGCACTTCGGGAGGCTGAGGTGGGAGGACCACTTGAGGCAGGAGTTCAAGACCAAACTCTTATTTTTTTTTAAAGAAAAAGGAAAAAAAAAGTTTTTATTTTATGCTTTTAAAACATGTTTGTTATGTTAGCCTAGGCCTACGCAGGCTCAGTATCATCAATATCACCGTCTTTCACTTCCACATCTTGTCCCGTTATAAGGTCTGCAGGGGTAGTGCATACGTGTAGCTGTCGTTCCTATGATGATAATGCCTTGTTTTGGAATACCTCCTGAAGGACCTGCCTGAGACTGTTTCACAGTTAACTTTTAAAAAAATAAGTTGAAGGGGAGTATACTCTTTACTTTTTATTGACCTCTCAGGGATGAAGAAAAAAGTACATTCTTAATGATAAAAAGCGTAGTATAGCATATACACAACACCAGTAACGTGGTCATTTATTATCAAGTATTATGTACCATACATAACTGTATGTGCTATACATCATGGGCAGCGCATTAGGTTTCTTTACACCAGCATCACCACAAACATGCCGGTAATGTGTTGCACTATGAAGTTAGAATGGCTACAGTGTCACTAGGTGAGAGGAACGTTTCAGCTCCATTTTAATCTTATGGGACAACCTATATGCTTTTTATCCTCAAGTGAAACATCATTACATGGTGCATTACTGTATTTGGCTTCTCTTTTCACTTTCTTGTTGGTATTGTTTGTAGCACAGAAGTTTTAAATTTTGGTATAGTGCAGTGTATCTATTTTTGCTTTTGTGGCTGTGTTTTTGGT
Organism: Cacajao melanocephalus; assembly: GCA_963573385.1. Taxonomy (NCBI): domain Eukaryota; kingdom Metazoa; phylum Chordata; class Mammalia; order Primates; family Pitheciidae; genus Cacajao; species Cacajao melanocephalus. The sequence goes on along the minus strand of CAUYLG010011472.1, from coordinate 76,935 downwards.
ATTATATATTAAAGAAACATTGCTTAACCCAAGGCCACAAAAACTTCTTTGTTTTTTCCTAAGAGTTTTATAGTTTTAACTCCTAGATTTAGGTTTCTAAGGGATTGAACTTCTTTCTTTTGGTGATGGATATGCAGTTGTCCTAGTCTCTGAATTGTTTGGGCATACTTTGTTAAAAATCAGTTGGCCATAAATAGAGGCTATTTTTCTGGTCTCTCAGTATGTCCTTAAGCTAATACTACACTGTCTTCATTGCTGTAGCTTCGTAGTTAGTTTTGAAACTTGGACATATAAGTCTTACAAGTTTTTCTTTTCTAAGGTCATTTTGACTTTTTTGTAGTTCATGACGTTTAAACTCTACATCTGGTATTATTTTTCGCTAATAGATTATAACGTTGAATATGTTAGAAATATATATGTATGTATAGTTCCAGGTAATTAAAGTGTTTTGGGTAACTGATTCACTTTTTACTCACCAAATCTTAATTATCGTGGATGAAAGTGATTTATTCTGTATTATATAGTAGAAATTATACCTATACACATATGGTTTAGTGGGAACACAGTTTAGCTTTTTCTATGCAGTTCAGACTCATTATTGTACGACGTTAGCCATCATATGTTATTTCCAGGTGCTTTAAAAATATACGTATATTGTGCAGTTGGCTTCTGTGCTAAATAGCTAGGTCTTCGGAGTTCATCCACCTATGGTGTTTTCCTTTATTCTTCTCCTTATTGTCAGCTGTTACTTTAAAAAAAAAGCTTTATGTTTTATACTTTTAAATTACAGAATAAATATCAGTTGTAGAAAATAAAATTTGCCTTAATTTGGCCACACAGACTTTTTAAAGGTATGTTTTAAAATTAGATTATATTGTGCATACTGTTTTGAAACCTGCATAGACTGTATATTCTTTGTTATTAATCATCTTTCTAAATCTTTCTGTTAAGTTTTAATGTCTGTATTGTATTGTATGACTGTACTTTGAAAAACATTTACATAGTTTCAGTTTTTCATTGCATTTAAAATTTTGTTGCTGCATCTTTGTAGACACCCATGATTTTATCCTTAGGAAAGATTTTTAGAAGTGTGTTTGCTGGATCTATTTTTAAGGTTTTTGTTACATGAAGCCAGATTTTCTGGCTCAGACAATGTGAACTAATTCGTAATGTCTTTCATAAGGAACAAGAGTAATGCTTGCCTACTCCTTGATCAATAGTTTTATTACTATTTTCTTTGATCTTTGCAATTTGATAGGAAACCTATGGAATTTTGGTTTTATTTACATTTGTTTTATCATTTACATTCTTAGTTTATGTTTATTCATTATTTGATTTCTTTTGTGAATTACCCAATCATATTTGCCTGTTTTTCTGTTACATTTTCTTAAAAATGTCTTTTTGTTAATGCTTTGTTTATTGGGGAGTTCATTTTTTTATTCATGTTGCAAGAATTTTCAATTTTTTGTCTATTTTATGACTTCTTAAATGTGCAATCAAATGTATCATTCTTTTATTGCTTCTGACTTTCCTCTGTTATATGCCTTTTACTTAACATTTTCACATAACGTTTTTATAGGTTTTAAAATTGCAATTAAAGTTTTATTTAATCTTAAGATTTATTTGTTAAAACTTGTTAGGTAAGTTCTAACTTTATTTTTTCTACTCCTTTTCATGCTGTTGAATAACTCGTTCTCAAATGATTTGAAATGCTGCTTTTATCATTACCCTGTGTTCCCAACTTGAAGTTTATTTCTGGACTTTCTGTGCTAGTCCATTGATCTGTCTATTCCTGTGTTACTCTCCTTGTTAAGTCTTTTATAATAAAGATTTATAATATCTGGGGTAAGATTGGAACTTTTATGTTGCTCTTTGAAAAATAAATTACAGTTTTTCTTATACATTTATTCTAGGTAAGCTCTAACATCAACATCTCAAGGTCTAAAAAGTATTTGAGATTTGGATTGAATTGTATTAAATGTATAGATGAATTACTCTCCATACTCAGCAATGTGGTTATGTTTTTTATTCAGATTTTGTCTTAACCTTGATAAAGCCTTGTAGGGTTTTTCATATGGGTCCTACATATTGTCTATTACAAGGAATTTTATTTCGTTTATTTTAATAGTATTGTGTACAGGTTTGTGCACCTGTAGGTCTCATGCTATATTTGTGACATATTAAAATTTTTTTCATTGTTTATCTGAAATGCAGATTTATCTGGGCATCCTGTATTTCATTTGCTAAATCTGGCAACCCTCTGCATATTTTTAAACTATTACAGAATTTTAAAAATGTACTCAAAAGTAGAGACAGTCAGGAAAACCTCATTAACCCACCGTATATCTCAAATAGTCATAAACTTTCTGCATTTCTTATTGAGGTAGTTTACATTTTTTATTGCTGGTTTTTAGCTTGCTGTCTTGGATTTTCCAGGTAGATATTCATATTATATATTAATAGTTTTATTTTCTAGTACTTCAACTTGAGAAAATTTGCTGTTATTGCATTGGCTGTAACTTTTAAATAACTACATTTTTACTGGCAGTGTTGGAGATATTTTTGTTTTTTGATTTTTAAATGGGGATATTTCTAGTATTTCTCTGTTAGGTAAGTAAGAGTCCTTACTAAATTTCGTTTTCTTAATATTGTTAGATTTGAGATTGACATTACATGATTTATGAGCTCTTTGAGCTTGAGCAATTCATTCAGTCTCTCTGAGCACTTCTGATTTTTCGTCAGAAAAATCAGTAAGATGAATTCATCCACAGAGATTTTTTTATAACACAGGACAATGCATGCAAAACAAGTTTTCAAGCCCTCATAAGGCCATATAAGTTACATGTACTTTATTTAATTAATCTCTTCTGTTCAGTCATTTGTGATTACCCATTTCTCCAGTGCTCTTATTCTGACTTCTATTTTTAAGAAGAATTTATAGTGGTAGATGATTATCTTAAATATGTCTGTTTGCAGATAGCAGCCTGTTGTTGTTTCTGCTGTAATGTCATGGTTATTTTTCTGCTAAATCTCTTATTATGAAAAATCTCTCATGAAAACCGTTTCATTGGAGAAAGAGGACTGGAGAGTTTCTATAGGACTAACATAAGTATTAAGTAGCTTTACTCTAAAAATAATAAACATGCTGACTAAATTCAATAAAAACAAACCAAATTTTTCCTCCTTTACCCTTAAGTCCATCCACATACTCAGAAGGTTCTTGGCTTCTCCTATCACATTTGTCCTTGACCATGCAGTTTTACTTGCAGATCTGTTCACAACTGCCAGTGGTAAACAAAAGAATAAAAGAATGCTTGAGTAAACAAAACAGTTCTATTTTAGAAGAACACGCAGACAAACAATGCAGCTCTGTGTGTCCATTCTTTGATGCAACTATTATTATTATTTTTTTAATGTTGTGCTTATTCTAGTTGGCATTGTATAATGCTTTAGTGTGCTGACTTTTCCCCTTAATTGGTGATGTTATTATCTACATTACATTATAAAAACTCATGCTGTAAGAGACTTGCCTATATCAGCTAGTACAGGGTAAATAGTAAGTATCGTATTAATAAATTACCCTTATTGATTACAAATGGCCGGATTACCCATTTCAAATATTGAAGCCCACTGAGGCTGTTAGTGCTTTGGCTAGACGTAGGTATTCAAGCCTGACTTAGTAAACTATACTTATTGGATACTGGTTCAAAACAAAGTAAAAAATGTAATCCTACTATTGTGCAAAGTCATCATACCTTTTTACTTTTGACAAGTGTTGTTACATTATAGGAAGATAAGAACTAGAGCAGGTTTGGAGAAAGGCAAACTAAATGACTAGGAGAAAGGTACCACAGTATGTAAACTAAGAGGGTTTGGGTGTTTCAACTTGGAACGAAAAGAGTTGAATTTGAAGTATAGAAGACTGTGATCATATAGTTAAGTTGAACTTGTTTTTAAATCTCAGCCTGATTAACTGTTGTCTGTTGTTTCTCCCCCGTCGCACCCCCCCGCCCTCTGGTCTTGAAATAAGACAGCTGGATAGAAGCACTTTATTTTGAAACTGAAAATGTAATTAATTTCTCTAAAGGTTTAGGTGTATTCATGAATGGTAGATTCATAATTAGTTACTAAATGAATTAAGCTATTTTAAGGTTGTATCCTCAGCCTTCTGAGGTATAAATCAAGGGGCAGCATAAGCATATTCTACTATATGGGTGCTAGTTCAAATATTTGCTTTACTGTTATGTAGAATAGGGACAGAACTGTTTTGTGACCTCAAATATAGAACTGTGACCAGTGATTTTGGTACTAAACACAGGGAGGAACTTTGAACAAAGTAGCCCAGATTACGGAATGGAAAAAGGGGAGTTTGTTCTTTCTGCAGATGGTTTCAGCATGTCCTAAATGACAAGTTGGTGGAGTTGTTGTGGAAGAAATTCAAGTATTGGATGGATGTTTGGACTAGGTGACTTGTATGGTCCTACCAGTTCTATGATTTTATAATAAAGTGTCAGGAACCACTATTTGTTGGAGAACATAGGCCTGAATGGGCTATAAATCTAGAAAAAGTACAAGAAATTTTGCTGAAATGTGGAGGTGGTTGTTTTGCCTTTAAAAGTTGATGAACCATAGCCTTGTTTATATTTATAAAATAATGCTCTTTAAAAATGAAATGGTCGTAGAAGAAATATAGACAGTGTAGAAGGGCATGAGCTACAAAGTAATAGTGCTCTAATCCTCTGACCACTCTAGTTTCCTTTCCACCTAGTAGTGAGGGAAAGGGAGGTGTTGATAATTATTCTTCATTTTTTGGCTTGAGTAATTGATTCAACAGTGGCAGTGCCATTAACTGAGAGATGGGATAAAACTTGAAAGAACAGGAAGCTGTGCAGAGCAAGCTTCCTGAATTGTCTTATGTTGTTCGCCTGATTGAATTATTTAGGCCTTTAATTCTGTTTGTGCTCTAGTGACATTTTGTCTTCAAAGATGTTAAATTATTCCAAAAGTAATAGACGCTGACTTGGAGATGTTTTTATTGGCTAGATTTGGGATAATTTGAACGTTTGACAGAATATACAGTTGGCCTTGTGTATCTGTGGGTTCCACATATGCAGATTCAGCCAGCCACAGATCCAAAGTGATCTGTAGTTGTGTCTATACTGAACAGGTACAGACTTTTTTCTTGTAATTTCCTCCTAAACAATATAACAATTATTTACATAGTATTTACATTGTATTCGGTATCATAAGCAATGGAAAGATGATTTTAAGTATATGAGATAGTGTGTGCAGGTTTCATGCGATACCACATCATTTTATGTAAGGGACTTGAGCATCTGTGCATTTTGGTATCTGCTGGGAGCTCCTGGAACCAATGTATCCCATAGATACTGAAGGGGACTATATATTATAATTTGTCCTGTAAGGAATTCATGAGTCCATCTTGATAGTAAAAAAGGTAGAGTGGGGGTGGTTCTTTACAGAAGAATGCCAGTTGATAAAATGTAGAAGGAATGATGAAATCAGAAAAACTATTCTGTAACTCTCAGTGTAGTGATTGATTCAGGCAAGAATCATTGATGGTGAAAGTTTGTTGGGAAATTAAATATTCATTGGTTTACAAGTATCACCTCACGCATTATTTGCTAATATCAAAGGAGAAAATACACCTTTGTAATTGAGAGATCTGGCAATCATCAGCTTAACAGAATGATGACCCTTAGCATCATGAACAGTGGGACAGCCCATTATTTTTGCCTTCCATGGGATTCAGTAAGAAAAAAAAATCACTAGTGTAGTTGTCCCACCAAAAAATGTTTAATTTAAACCTAATTATGTTGGAACAATGAGACAGATCTAGAATTTTTGCTGTTATAAAACACCACTGGCCTAGTCTCTTCAAGAAAGTCAGTATCATGAAAAGCTTTGTGGGTAGTGGTGGGGAAGATTCAATTTAAAAAAGACTAAGGAGCCTTACTAACCAAATTCTGTGGATTAATGAAAATTAAGTTCAGTAAATTTGGATTTAATAAAAACTCATATAAAAGATATTTTTGGAATAATTTGTAACATTTGAGTATGAATTATACATCAGATGAGTTTATAAAATGTTATTTTTGGGGGGGTGTTATATAAATGATATTTTGATTGCATAGGAAAATGTCCTTATTCTCAGAAGACGAAGTATTTAGGAATGAAGTGGCATGATGACTACAAATTACTTTTGTTTTCTTTTTTTTTTTTTAGATAGAGTTTCACTCTTGTTGCCCAGGCAGGAGTGCAATGGCACAATCTCAGCTCATTGCAACTTCCGCCTCCCGGGTGTAAGTGACTCTCTAGCCTCAGCCTCCCGAGTAGCTGGGATTACAGGCACCCACCACCATACCCAGCTAATTTTGTATTTTTTTTAGTAGAGATGGGGTTTCACCATGTTGATCATGCTGGTCTCAAACTCCTGACCTCGGGTGATCCACTCACCTTGGCCTCCCAAAGTACTAGGATTACAGGCGTGAGCCCCCTCGCCTGGCCATTACTTCTGTTTTCTTGTGACATCACCACATCAGTCGTGTGCTACAAATTACTTTCGAGTGATTCAGAAGAAAATAATGTGTGTGTGTGTGTGTGTGTGTGTGTGTAAAGATGTGATAAAATGTTAACAATCTAGATGAAGGATATATAGGTGTTTATTATACATCCTTCAATTTCTCATTAGGTCTTTAAATACTACAATTTTCAAAACATGATTTTTAATGACAACATTGTAATTCCACATGGCTGTATATGACAGTTTGTTAAATAATTATGTGTAAAATTTTCAGTGAGAATACTTAGGGGTTATTTTATAAATGGTGGCTTAGTACCTTAAATAAATTTTCATGTATTCATTTAACCTATACTGTAACTGAAATAGCATTAAAAGTTACCTTGTGTGACTTTATAACCTTATGAACACTTTGCCCATTCCTCTTTGGAATCTCCTAGTCTCATTCAGAAGGCTGAATTGATAAGGATTTGGCATACATAGATGGGGGCACCAACAACTAGATAGGTCCCAGGGCTTCATAACAGTAAGTAGCTCATAGTGACTCAACAGGGGAACTCGATATAACTTGTCTATGATTAAAGCCATTCCAATGATATACAGTGGCACCTCAAAGTAGTTTTAGTTCTGTTTCATTGATAACTAATGATTGTCAGCATCTTTTCATATGATTAATGGCCGCTGAGCATCTTCTTTTGTGAAATACTGTTCAAGTCTTTGCCTGTTTTTCTGTGTTTTCTTGTTGATATGTGAGATTTCCTGTCTTGTTGAATACAAAGTATATACACAGCTTTCTTCTTCCTTCCTGGTCCATGTAGACATGCCTGATTCCTCTTTGCCTTCTGGCATGATTGTTCAAGATGTTGGATAGGAGACAGGGCTGAGCTGCAGCTCTTAACTTGGATGGACAGAACAGTGTGTGGAGACTCACACTGTGGATTTTTTGCTCCAGGAACCACCACAGGAGTGTAGTAGAAACACTGAAAGAACTTGCAGATGAAAGAAGCAGCAGGCTGTTGCAAATTCTGTGAGACAGGCAGAATATTCTGGTGCTCTCTCAAAACTGCCACCTTCTGACTGGAGGCCAACCAACTCACAACATTACAGCAACTCATGACAGAATAACCCTGATCCAAGGAAGGAGAAAACAACAGCTAATTCCACTGCCTGCAACATCCTGGCCACCAGTGGTCCTGAGTCTCTCCATGTGACAACACTGCTAGTATCACCAGCATCCGAAGAAGCTGGCACACTAAACATATCTACAATCAAGGACTCTCACAGAGTCTACTGTCTACTTCACTATCTTACCATCTCCACCAGGTGCTGGTATCCACAGCTGGGAGACCTGAAGGCAGATTGCATCACAGGACTCTTTGCAGACATTTACAAGCACCAGCTCAGAGCCTGGTAACCCCACTGGGTGGCTAGACCGAGAAGAGCAATAACAATCACTGCAGTCTGGCTTGCAGGAACCCCCATATCTAAGGGGGAGTGCATCACATCAAGGGACCACAATGTGGTACAAAGAATCTGAGTAACAGCCCTTGAGTTCCAGATTTTTCCACTGAAATAGTCTACCGAAATGAGAAGGAATCAGAACAGTAATTCTGGTAATAAGACAAAACAAGGTTCTATAACATCCCTAAAAGACCACACTAAGTTCCCAGCAATGGATCCAAACTAAGAAGTCGTCTCTGAATTGCAAAATAAATAATTCAGAAGGTTGATTATTAAGCTATTCAGGGAGATGCCAGGGAAAGGTGAAAACCAACTTAAAGAAATTAAAAAAAAATTACAGGATATGGATGAAAAATGCTCCAGAAGATATTTACTCTAGAGAAACAAATCTCATAGGGATATTTATTCCAGAGAATAAATAAATATTATATTCCAGAGAAATAAATATCATTAAAAAATCAAAACTTCTGGAAAAGAAAAACACATTTAGAGAAATACAGAATGCACTGGAATTTCCACAATAAACTAGAACAAGTAGAAGAAAGAACTTAAGAGCTCAAACACAAAGCTTACAAATTAACCCAATCAAAGACAGAGCAAAAAGAATTAAAAAATGAACAAAGCCTCCTCAAAGTTTGGGATTATGTTAAACGGCCAAACCTAACAATAATTGGTGGTCCTGAGGAAGACAAGAAATATAGAAGTTTGGAAAACATATTTCAGAGAATAATCAAGGAAAACTTCCCTGGCTTCACAAGAGATCTAAATATCCAAATACAAGACGCTTAAAAGAACACCTGGGAAATTCATCACAAAAGATCATCATAGTCATCCGGTTATCTAAAGGCAAAACCAAGGAAAGAATCTTAAGAGCTATAAGGCAAAAGCATTAGGTAACCTATAAAGGAAAACCTATAAGATTAACAGCAGATTTCTCACCAGAAATCGTACAAGCCAGAAGGGATTTGGCTCCTATCTTTAGCCTCCTCCAACAAAATAATTGTCAGCCAAGAATTCTGTATTGATCAAAACTAACCTTCATAAATGGAAAGATAAAGTCTTTTTCAGACAAGCAAATGCTGAGAGAATGCACCATCGCCACACTAGCACTACAAGAAATGCTAAAAAGAGTTCTAAATCTTGAAGCAAAACCTTGAAATACACCAAAATGGAACCTTCTCAAAGCATAAATATGACAGGACCTATAAAATAATAACACAATGAAAAAAAAAAGGTATTCAGGCAACAATTAGCACGGTGAATAAAACAATACCTCACATTGAATATAAATGGCCTAAATGTTCCTCTTAAAGCCTAGGTGACAATGCAAGATGCCGTCTCAAAAAAAAAAAAAAAAAAAAAAAAACAAAAAAATAAAAACCAAAACAGAGAATGGCAAAATGGATTAAAATCCACCAACCAAGTATCTGCTGTCTTCAAGAGACTCACCTAACACATAAGGACTCACATAAACCTAAAGTAAAGGGCTGGAAAAAGATATTTCATGCAAATGGAAGCCAAGAGCTAGCAGGAATAGCTATTCTTATGTCAGACAAAACAAATTTTAAAGCAACGACAGTTTAAAAAGACAAAGAAGGACATTATATAATAATAAAAGAACCCAGGAGGAAAACATCACAGACCTAAATATATATGCACCTAGCATTGGAGTTCCTAAATTTATAAAACAATTAACTACTGGACCTAAGAAATGAGATAGATGGCAACACAGTGATAGTGGGGGACTTTTAATACTCCACTAACAGCACTAGACAGGTCATCAAGACAGAAAGTCAGTAAAGAGTGGACTTAAACTATACCATAGAACAAATGGACTTAACAGATATTTACAGAAGATTCTACCGAGCAACTGCAGAATATACATTCTCGTCAGCACATGGAACATTCTCTGAGATAGACCATGTGATAGGTCACAAAACAAGTCTCAATAAATGTAACAAAATCAAAATTATATCAAGTACCTTCTCGGACCACAATGGAATAAAATTGGAAATCTACTCCAGAAGGAACCTTCAAAACTATACAAATACATGGAAATTAAATAATCTGCTTCTGAATGATCTTTGGCTTAACAATGAAATCAAAGTGGAAATTAAAAAATTCTTGCAGCTGAACAATAATAGTGACACAACTTATCAAAACCTCTGGAATGTAGCAAAAGTGGTGCTAAGAGGAAAGGTCATAGCATTAAATGCCTACATCAAAAAGTCTGAAAGAGCCCAAATACACAATCTAAGGTTACACCTCAAGGAACTAAAGAAATAAGAACAAACCAAACCCAAACCCAGCAGGAGAAAATAAATAACAAAGATTAGAGCAGACCTAAAGGAAATTGAAACAGACAAAAAATGCAAAAGATAAATGAAACAAAAAACTCTTTCTTTGAAAAGATAAACAACACTGACATTACTGAGATTAACCAAGGAGAAGATAAAAATAAGCTCAATTAGAAATGAAATGGGAAATACTACAACTAATACCACAGAAATACAAAAGATTAAATATTCAAGGTTACTACAAACACCTTTATGTACACAAACTAGAAAATCTAGAGATGGATAAATTCCTGGAAATATACCATTCTCCTAGATTAAATTAGGAAGAAATAGAAACACTGAACAGACCAATAACAAGTAGTAAGATTGAAACAATAATGAAAAAACTGCCAACAAAAAAAAAGTCCAGGACTAGATGGATTCACAGCTGAATTCTGTCAGCCATTCAGAGAAGAATTGGTGTCAGTCTTACTAAAGCTATTCCACAAGATAGAGAAAGAGGGCATCCTCCCTAAATAAGTCTGTGAAGCCAGTGTCACCCTAATTCCAAAATCAGGAAGGGATATAATAACAACAACAAAAAGCAAAAAAAAGGAAGGAAGGAGATGGGAGGGGGAAGGAAGATGGGGGAGAGAGGAAAAGAAAACCATATACCAATATCCCTGGTGAACACAGATGCAAAAATCCTCAAAAAAAAAAAAAAAAAAAAAAAAGGCCAGTTACAGTGGCTCATGCCTATAATCCTAGCAGTTTGGGAAGCCAAGGTGGGTTGATCACCTGAGGTCAGGAGTTTGAGACCAGCCTGGCCAACATGGTAAAATCCTGTCTCTACTAAAAATACAAAAGTTAGCCAGGCATGGTGGTGCACACCTGTAATCCCAGAGACTCAAGAGGCTGATGCAGGAGTATCACTTGAGCCTGGGAGGCAGAGGTTGCAGTGAGCCGAGGTCACGCCACCGCACCTCAGCCTGGGCAACAAGAGCAAAACTTCATTTCAAAATATATATATGTACACACACACACACACACACACACACACACAAGCTAACCAAATCCAGTAGCTTATCAAAAAGATTATATGCCATGATCAAGTGGGTTTTATACCAGGAATGTAGGGATCGTTTAACACATACAAGTCAATAAATATCATACATTACATAAACAGACTTAAAAATAAAAATCGTATGCTCGTATCAATAGTTTCAGAAAAAGCATTTAACAATGTGATTAAAAAACCCTTAGCAGAATCGGTATAGAAGGGAGATACCTCAACGTAATAAAAGCTATCTATGACAAACCCACAGCCAACATTATACTGACTGAGAAAAATGTTTAAAACATTTCTCCTGAGAAGTGAAACAAGATAAGGGTGCCCACTTTCACCACTTCCATTCAACATTGTATTACAAGTCCCAGGCAGAGCAATCAGACAAGAGAAGGAAATAAAGCGCGTCCAAATTGGTAAAGAGAAAGTCAAACTGCCCTTATTAACCAATAACATGATCGTATATGTAGGAAACCCTAAAGATTCAGCAAGCTCCTTGATCTGATAAATGAATTTAGTAAAGTTTCAGGATATAAAATCAGTGTACACGAATCAGAAGCACTGCTAAACACCAACAATGACCAAGCTGAGAATCAAATCAAGGACTCCATCCTCTTTACAACAGCTGCAAAAAATAAATAAAATAAAATAAAATAAAATACTAAAGAGGTGAAGCTCTCTACAAGGAAAACTAAAAAACATTTCTGAAAGAAATTGTAGATGACTCAAATGAATGGAAACACATCCCAGGCTCATGGATGGATAGCATCAATATTGTGAAAATGACCATACTGCCAAAAGCAATCTACGGATCCAGTGCAATTCCCATCAAAATACCATCGTCATGCCTCACAGAACTAGAAAAAACAATCCTAAAGTTCATATGGAACCAAGAAGGAGCCTACATAGACAAAGCAAGACTAAGCAAAAAGAACAAATCTAGAGGCATCACATTATCTGACTTCAAACATAGTTACCAAAACAGCATGGTACTGGTATGAAAATAGGCATGCAGACCAGTGGAACGGACTAGAGAACCCAGAAGTAAAGCCAGATACTTACAGCCAGCTGATCTTTGACAAAGCAAACAACCTGTGTATCTGACAAAGGACTAATATCCAAAATTTACAAGGAACTCAAATCAGCAAGGTAAAAAACAATCCCATCAAAAAGTTGGCAAAGGACACGAATAGACAGTTCTCAAAAGAAAATGTACAAATGGTGAACAGACATATGAAAAATGCTCAATATCACTAATTATCAGGGAAACACAAGTCAAAACCGTAAGAAGATACCACCTTACTCCTGGAAGAATGGCCATAATTTAAAAAATCAAAAAACAACAGATGTTGCTGTAGATGTGGCAAAAAGGGAATACTTTTACACTGCTGTTGGGAATTGAAACTAATACAACCACTATGGAAAACACTTCACAGTTGCAAAAAAAAATATAATGTGGTGTGTGTGTGTGTGTGTGTGTGTGTGTGTGTGTATGTGTGTGTATAATAGAATACTATTCAGTCATAAAAAGGAATGAAATAGTGGCATTCACAGCAACCTGGGTGGAGTTGGAGGCCATTCTTTGAAGTTCAGTAACTCAGGAATGGAAAGTTGTTTTAAAAGCTATAATTCTGATTTGTGAAAATCATGCTAATTCACACTTTACACACACACACACACACACACACACACACACACACACACACACACACCCCTTTTCTCCTGGGTCCCTGTGAATGGATTTCTTGAAGGTTACTTTAAATCGGTCTCTTTTTGCATGCTTTTCACTGATTTAAAGAATTAAAATAGAACTACTATTTGATCCAGGAATCCCACTACTGAGTATCTGCCCAGAGGAAAAGAAGTCATTATTTGAAAAAGACACTTGCACATACGTTTATAGCAGCACACTTCACAGTTGCAAAAAAAGTGGTGTGTGTGTGTGTGTGTGTGTGTGTGTGTGTGTCTGTGTGTGTGTATGTGTATAATGGAATACTATTCAGCCATAAAAAGGAATGAAATAGTGGCATTCATAGCAACCTGGGTAGAGTTGGAGGCCATTATTCTAAGTTCAGTAACTCGGGAATGGAAAACCAAACATTGTACGTTCTCACTTATAAGCGGGAGCTAAGCTAGGAGATGCAAAGGCATAAGAGTGATATAATGGACAGCAGGGCACGGTGGCTCATACCTGTAATCCCAGCACTTTGGGAGGCTGAGGCTGGTGGATCACCTGAGGTCAGGAGTTCAAGACCAGCCTGGCCAACATGGTGAAACCCCATCTCTACTAAAAATACAAAAATCATCCAGGTGTGGTGGTGGGCACTTGTAATCCCAGCTACTTAGGAGGCTGCGGCAGGCGAATTGCTTGAACCTGGTAGGCAGGGGTTGCAGTGAGCCAAGATCGTGCCACTGCACTCTAGCCTGGGTGATAGAGCGAGACTCCGTCTGAAAAATAAAAAACAACAAAACCAAAAAGCGGACTTGGAGGGGAAGGATGGGAGTGGGGCGAGGGATAAAAGACTACATATGGGTACAGTGTACACTGCTCAGGTGATGGGTGCACCAAAATCTCAGAAATCACTAGTAAAGAACTTTTCCATGCAACCAAACACTACCTGTTCCCTCAAAACTATTGAAGTAAAAATACAAATAAATAGATAGATAGATAAAATAATTATTAAAAAAGTAAATGATAGAAATTGGTCAAAGGTAATAATACCTTATGACATGTAAAATGATAGGAAATCCCAATTTTAAGACTATAAAGTGCTATATTCTGGAAAAAATATATATATATCAGATATTTTCTATTATCCTGTGACTTGTGTTTTTACCCTTGTAATATTGTCTTTTGATGAGCAGAAGTTCTTAATTGTGGTGCAACTTAATTTATCACTTTATGAGCAGCGAGTTTTTTTGTGTTATTTAGGAAATTGTTACCTACTGTAAGGTTAGTTTTTTACATTTAAAGTTACCATACATTTGGTATTGATTTTTGCATCTTGTTTTAGATAGGGGTCAAGATTTATTTTACATTTTGTCTTAATTACTGTGGCCTTATAATAAGTCTAATTCATAATAAATATAATAGGTAGCATAAATCTTCCAATTTGATCTTTAAAATCACCCTAGTCATTTATTTCTTCTTTTCTTTTTTAGAATTTGCTTATAAATTTCTAACCCATCCCCTCCACCCCCCACAAATACACATGTGAACACACTACTAGGATTTTGATTGGGATTGCTTTGAATCTATTGATAGTTTGGGGAGAATTAACATCTTTACAGTACTGAACCTACCAACCCATGAACGTGGTATACCCCCCATTTATTTAGGACTTTCATTTCTCCCAAGCTTCTGTAGGTTTTTTTGTTTGTTTGTTTTAGACAGAGTCTTACTCTGTCACCCAGGCTGGAGTGCAGTGGCGCAGTCTTGGCTCACTGCAGCCTCTGTCTCCTGGGTTTGACGGATTCTCCCGCCTCGGCCTCCTGAGTAGCTGGGACTACAGGCACGTGCCACCACACCTGGCTAATTTTTGTATTTATGGTAGAAATGGGGTTTCGTCATTGTTGGCCAGGCTGGTCTCAAACTCCTGACCTCAGGTAATCCTCCCACCTCCACCTCCCAAAGTGTTGGGATTACAGGCCTGAGACTCTGCATCTGGCTAAGCTTCTGTAGTTTTTAAGTGTAGAGCTCTTAGGTGTCTTATATTAAATTTATATGTAGGTATTTGATGTTTGTTTTTATATCCTTCTGTAAATTATGTTGTTACTTTAAATTTCTATGTGTTTGTCGCTAGTATATAAGGATACAGTTGGTTTTTATATATAGACCTTATATCTAGCAATCTTGAAATTTGCTTCTTAATTTTAATTATTTTGTAAGGATTCATCTATTCTTCTTGGTTTTATTTATGACCTAAGATGTTTCTTACCATGATTTAATGTACCAAACATTTTTAGTAAAACTGATTAGATTTTCTTGAGTACTGTGTTGCATTTAGATCGGAAGTCACAAATATTTGATCTAAAAATAATGTTATAAACTTTGACTTTATCATGTATGAGTGGTAGTCCAAATGTTGTATAAAATGTGATTTCTTATTTATAGCAAAATTAAACTAGATCCAGGAAGTTGCTAATTTTTAGCATGTGCATTCTTCTAGAAATAACTTGAGTATAACTCTGTATTAAAAAGTGTTAAAGTTGTTTTAAAAGCTATAATTCTGATATGTGAAAATCATAGGAATTCACACTTTACACACACACACACACACACACACACACACACACACACCCCTTTTCTCCTGGTTCCCTATGAATGGATTTCTTGAAGGTTACTTTAAATCTGTCTTTTTGCATGCTTTTCACTGATTAGTTAACATTGAAGTGAGTTGAGATACTTCATCATTATATTGGTATTTGGGTTTCTAAAGGAAAATCATTTTTTAAAGAAGGCATGTATTCAGTGTCATGATCAGTCTATTACATTTAGAAGTCAACAGCATGGGTTTGCGGAAAAAAAATTCTGCATATGTTTAGATGCACAAAAACTGTGTTACAGTTGCCTATAGTGTTCAGTAAAGTAACATGCTGTACAGGTTTGTAGCCTAGGAACAATGGGTTATATCATATAGCCTAGGTGTGCAGTAGGCTATACCATCTAGATTTGTGTAAGTACACTCTGATGTTTGCACAACAGTGAAATTGCCTAGTGATACATTTCTCAGAACATATCCCCATTGCTAAGCAACACATGACTATACATATACGTATGTATGTACAAAAAGACTTCTTACGCTAGTCTTTTGGTAGAATTCTGAAATTGGGAGCAATATGAGTGATAGAATAGGAACAATAAAATGCCAACTGTTCAAAATTTTAAAAAATCAAAATAATATATGTTCAGATGTTAAAAAGTAGAATCACACTGTAAAATTTATAATAAAAGGCTGGGCATGGTGGCTCAAACCTGTAATCCCAGCACTTTGGGAGGATAAGGCGGGTGGATCATGAGGTCAAGAGATCGAGACCATCCTGGCCAATGTAGTGAAACCCCATCGCTACTAAAAATACAAAAAATAATGGCATGGTGGCACATGCCTGTAGTCCCAGCTACTTGGGAGGCTGAGGCAGGAGAATCGCTTGAACCTGGGAGGTGTAGGTTGCAGTGAGCCGGGATCGCACCACGGCACTCCAGCCCCGCAACAGAGCGAGACTCCATCTCAAAAAAAAAAAGTACAACAAAAAACAGAAACTTTGGCCCCAATTCTTTCTGCCTCATGATTTTTGATTATAAGAAGCAAATACTTTCAAATCTTGGATATTTCTTCTCTATAATTTCAGCATAACATGGTATCATTTCTCCCATTTTTAAATTTAGAGTAATCTGTTGCAATTTACTATCACGGAATGTGAATGATTTGATTCTGTTACGTAGTTTTCTCCATCCTCACATATATGCAAACTTTCTTCCCCCATCTTCATGGGAAGTCTTAGGATTTCCATACATCTTCATCCTGGATATTCCCCTTACCTCTCTCTTTTGTTGGAGTTTGATTTCTAGGTCTCCATCATCTTTCTGGGTTATTCCCTTATTTTGCTGCCATAGTTCTCTGAGTTGTTTTCTGAAAGAGAGTGAATGGACAGCACATTGTTTGAGTCCTCGCATGTTTAAAAAGTCTCTTCAGCTTTATATTAATTTATAATTTTATATTTCACACATCAGATTCATATATTAGGTTCACAGAATATATATAAACAAATAAAGAAAATTAGGGTATTTTGAAAAGTTTTAGGGAAAGACAGTTATTTCATGTATTTAAATTAAAAAGTCAACTTGGAAAGTAAAGTGTGTGTGTATGTGTGTCAGTGGCTTAAACAATGAGGGCATTTTTTTCGGGCATCCATGGGTGCAGGTGCCTTCTATCTTGTTCTTACACCGTTTTCTACTCTTAGGCGTCATTACTCAGTGTGCTTGCCAGAAAGAGCAGCAGCAGCAATTGGGAGCTTATTAGAGATGCAGAATCTCAGGACCAGCCCAAACCTGGATCCAAGTGATTCATCTGTTTGTTAAGAACTGCCTTAGGGTTTACCTTTGTTTATGTGCTGTAAGATGGCGTACCATCACCTAGTATTCTTATTCCAACCAATAAGAAAGGAGAGAGAGTGGAGGGCCTGCAGATTTGTTTTAAGGGCATGAACTAAAATCGGCTCACATCACTTTTGCTCATATCTAATTGGTCAAGTTTGTCATACAGCTATGCCCATTAAAAGTCACCCAGGAAGCAGGAACATACAATATTTAGTTAGGCTGTTAGTTCAGCTCTATCTAGAGGGGGATCTGTTACTAAAAGGAAGAAGAGAAGAAGGGATATTGGGGCAAACTAGCAGTGATACTTGGGCTGGATGTGGAATTCTAGGTTGGAAATCCTTTTTAAAATCCTAGAATTTTGAATATATCGTTACATTCTCTTACAACTTCAGTGTTGAAAACTCCAGTGTGATTGAGATTTATGATCTCTGTGTATAACTTACTTGTCTTCTAGAAAGCTTAAGAACTTTTTCTTCACTTTAAATTTCCATTTTTCTGAACTTTTATGATTATGTGCATTTGCAGATTTTATTTCATTCGTTATTCTCAGTCCTGTGATGTAGGACTGGGTGCTTTCATTTAGAAAGTACTTGTCCTTCAATTTTAGGAACTGCTATTATTTGTTAATGACTCTTTTTGTATTTTCTTTATGTTTCTCTAGATTCTTAGTTTTCAACTTTGTCTTTCAACCCTTATATTTAATTTTAATTTCTGCTTTCATATATGTATATAATTTGTCATCTGAATATTTTTTCATAACCTTATTTATATTTCACAGATGCAGCGGCTTACCTCTTTGTGATAATACGGTTTTAATTGACAAATAAAAATTGTATATATTGGCTGGGCGTGGTGGCTCATGCCTGTAATGCCAGTACTTTGGGAGGCCGAGGTGGGCGGATTGCCTGGGCTTGGGAGTTCGAGACGGGCCTGGGCAACATGGAGGAACCCCGTCTCTACTAAAATACAAAAATTAGCCAAGCATGGTGGCATACGCCTGTAGTCCCAGCTACTCTGGAGGCTGAGGCAGGAGAATTGCTTAAACCTGGGAGGCAGTGGTTACTGTGAGCCGAGATCATGCCACTGCACTCCAGCCTGGGCAACAGAGCAAGACTCTGTCTCAAAATATATATATATATATATATTTATGGTGTCAACATGTTTTGGAATATGTGTAGCAAATTTTTGTAATAATACAGTTTTAATTGACAAATAAAAATTGTATATATTTATGGTGCCAACATTTTGAAATATATATTACTGTATTACATTATGGACTAGCTAAGTTGAGCTATGCATTAACTCATACTTATCTACTCTGCAATTTTCAAGTATACATTATTTACTATAGTCCATTTGTTCTATAATAGATAATCTTGAACTTATTTTTCTTGCTTAATTGAAATTTGGTATACTTTGGCAAACCTCTCTCCAATCATTCCCCTCCTCCTTCAGTCCCTGGTAACCACCATTCATTCTACTCTCTACTTTTATAAGTTCCACGTTTTTAGATTCCACATACAAGTGAGATCATGTGGTATTTGTCTTTCTGTGCTGGCCTATTTCACATAACAAGATTATGCCCTCTGGTTTCATCCATGTTGTTGCAAATGACCAGATTTCCTTCTTTTTAAAGGCTAAATAATATTCTGTACCTTTTGTTTTCTTCAGAGATTGGGATCTTGCTTGGTTGTCCAGGTTGGAGTACAGTGGCAAGATTATAGCTCACTGCAGCCTCAAACCTGGGCTCAAGCGATCTCCCGCCTCAGCCTCCCGAGTAGTTGGGATTACAGGCGTGAGCCACCCTGCCATGCTCTACGTACCACGTTTTCTTTATCCATTCATCCGTCAGTGGACACTTACGTAATTCTGTATCTTGGCTATTGTGAATAATGCTGCAGTGAACCTGGGAGTGCAGCTATCTCTTCAACATACTGAATTCGTGTCCTGTATACCCAGTAGTAGGATTGTTGGATCATATGGTAGTTCTGTTTTCAATTTTTTGGGAAATCTCCAGACTGTTTTTTTAAATGGCTGTGCTAATTTCCATTCTCAACAATGTACAAGGCCTCCCTTTGTTCCACATCCTCACAAACACTTGTCTTTTTGGTATTAGCCATTCTTACAGGTATGAGGTGATATTTCATTGTGGCATTAATTTGCATTTCCCTGATGGTTAGTGAGACTCAGCGTTTTTTCATATGTCTGTTGGCCATTTGAAAGTCTTTTGGAAAACGTTTATTCAGGTTCTTTGTTCACTATAATGTTTTAAAGTTCTTCTTTGTGCGTTTTCTCTGTTTCTTCCAAGCTATTTTGGTCTCTTCTTATTAAAGGTTTTTCTTAAATATGGTGATTCTGGGAAATGTATTAATACTTAAGAATAAAGCACCAAAACATTGAATGATCTGTCTGTACTGGCAGGTCCTTGCTTATAGGGAGATCAGGTAGGGAACAGGCCCATTTTTTGGGATTCCTTAGACTTTGGTTATGTGTAGATTTTTTTCTCTTGGGCTTTTCAAACAATTGACCAAAATATCTTATTAATAAAGCAACACCTAGTTTATTTCCTATTATAATAAGGGAGTCTCGTGCCTTTCAGGAATCTTAGTAGTGTCTCAGAGAGGAAGGCAAAAGAGGGATATTTATGAGACTTTTGGGTTTGGTTTAATGCAGATCTTTTCACTGCAAAGGCTTGATTGGAATACGGCAGGATCATGACAGTCAGCAAGGGTTTTAAGTGAGCCTTATAGAGTAAAGAGTCTTTGAAGAACTTTGTTGAATGAGTTATTGTCCTGGGCAGGGGTAAGGAGTAGTCTGTTTTTCAGATAAATATATTTTGGAGACGTTCCTGAATCCAGCTAGACTATTTAAGACTTAATCTTCCTGGGCAGAAGTTATTAAGTTATTAAAGTCATTTTAAGTCAAAGAGTAAAACCATGTAAATTTAGATAGTATGTGATTGTAAATTGTTTTGGCTGTCAGCCTCCTTCCCCCAAGCATTAACATCTGGGAATGTGATCAATCCAGTTATTTATCACTGTATGAGGTTTCAATGGTCAGGTAACAGGCTGGGAGTGGGAAGAAGAAAGAAATGGTCATTTCAATCTTTGTAAGCATTGGAGATTCTTCTCCTTTTGTATCGTGGTCGTTTGTTGGATCATTTGACTAGACAGTGGCTGTACAGCAGCATTCAATACTCTGGCTACCCCCCTGAGCACTGCAACACAGACAGATACTAAAAACAAGAATTATGATTAGAATCTGCCCTCTTCTTTTTAGTCAGGAATCAAAATTGAGCCATGAGAATTGATTCTACCCCATACGAAGGGCCCACAAAAACAAATGTCGGGTTGTTGTCAACATCACCTAATTTTATGATTATTTTGTTTGCTTCTCTAACTAATCTTTTTAGTAATGGTAAAGATACCTGAGAAGATTAAAAGGTTATAAGCACAACATCTTCCAAGACAGACAATTATTGTATTTAAAATGACTCTTCTGAACTACCACCTATCTGATTTCACAAACCTTTTGGACAAAGAGCTCTGTGGTTATTATCTTTGGATTACCTGATTTCCTTACTATTCTCTAAACTTTAGTTTGTAGAAATCTTCCTACTTTCTATACCTTTTGTAGAGCTGAAAGTAAAGAAGGTTGATGTTAAAAGGAAGCAATTAAGAATCCTCTTAAGTGGCTGGAGAATTCGATTCTCAAATTGTTTTCAGGAGCAAAAACTGATGGGCCAAAATGGGTTCTGGGTGATACTGGGTACTGTCCTGAGGGGAGGCATCAGTTTACCGAGATAACAAACCCCTGATTAGTTTGCAAGTAGTAGCTAGTAGACTTCCGTGCCATAAAGTTAACATTAGTCTTTAGGAGCTAGCTGATAATATTAAGGCAAAATACCCCTATTGGGGTTGTCAAAGAGTATTATAACTTATCAAGAATGATCCAGTGCCAGGGAATGAAATTTGTAGCATTAATATCATTAGGTAGCTCTAAAGCACAAGAGCATGGGGTTGACTTTCAGTTGTCTGTCTTCACTGTTAGGTCTGTGAAAGTGAGACCACCTCCAAATACACACCTTTTATTACTGAAAGGACCTCTTATTACTAAAAGGACACAAAATTAAGTACTCTTCTAATGACTAGAAGACTAGAGGTCCTTTTAGTAATTAAGGACTAACCTGTAGTCATAAAGGACTAACCAAGGACTAGGGGACCTCTAGTCCTCTTCTAAGATCCATTAATAATGTTTCAGTGGAGATAAGAACATCCTTTCTTCTGAATGACACAATAGATGGCCTATCATTAGGGTTGCCATTTAAAGAGTCAGTAAGCAATTGAGTCATTTACCCAGGAAATAAATAGGAAATAAATTGGTTAGTTACAGGGAACCATTACCAAGGGAAGCGGGCTGGCTCCCAAAGGAAAAAGTTTATAAACCCAGCAGTCAGTCTGATTGTATGCTTTGGTCAAATCATGAATAAATTTTAATCAGGCATTGGGCTCATACAAATGAAATGGAAAAGCCAGTGTTAAGAATAGGGGCCTTTAAGTACCGTAACTTAAAAGAGGTAACCTTTTAGTTACTTTTTAATAGCAAAAGAGAAGAGGAGATAGCTAGGAAAATAAAGAACAAAATAATAGAAATTAAAGCATGACAGTCATTAACCTTGTTCTATGGATCTTGGTCTAGAGATGTTTACTTGAAGTGCTCTCCTTCCAGAGACCTTAGGCTTCTAGAAGATTGCTGAGATTCGTCAACTTCAGGTTTCTAATTGGGACAGTCTTCCAGTGATTCAAGGCTGACTTAGGCTTTTTAAAATAGAGAGACATAAATACAAGGAGTTTTACTGTCATACTAGTTGTTGTTGTTGTTGTTGTTTTTGAGACAAGAGTCTCACTCTGTTGCCCAGACTGCAGTACAGTGGCACAATCTTGGTTTACTGTAACCTCTGCCTCCCAGTTCAAGGAATTCTCCTGCCTCAGCCTCCTGAGTAGCTGGGACTACAGGCGCCTGCCACCATGCCCCACTAATTTTTGTATTTGTAGTAGAGACAGGGTTTCACCATGTTGGCCAGGCTGGCTGATCTTGAACTCCTGACCTTGTGATGCATCCACCTTGGCCTCCCAAAGTGCTGGGGTTACAGGTGTGAGCCACCACCGCTGGGTGCCATGCTAGTTATTAACAGTACCTGGTAAATTCCTTTCTCTCAGGTTCAAGGACTATCTTTCTCTATGTTTTCCGAAAGGCCATGTCTCCAGGTTTCAGATCATACAGGGGTCATTTAGGAGGATGTAAAGGAAAGGCTACTTAACACCTGTTGGTAGTGAGACTGGATATATTGTATGTGTCTTACTTAGTTTGGGCTGCTAAACCAAAATATCATAGATAGGTGGCTTGTAAACAACACAAATTTATTTTGCACACTTTTGAAAGCTGAAAGTTCTAGATCAGGTGCCAGCATGATTGGATTCTGGTGAGAGCCCCCCTCAGGGTTGTAGGCTGCTGTCTTCTCGCTATATCCTTGGTGGAAAGAGGCAAGAGAGCTCTCTGGAGTCCCTTTTATAGGAGCAGTATCCCATTGCCCCTGTTAAAGCCGCCTCTACCCTCATGACTGATTATTAAAACTACAATTACTTTTGCACCAACCTAATAATTCCTCAAAGCCCCACCACCTCCTTATGCCATCACATTGGAGTTTAGGATTTCAGCACACTAATTTTGTGGGGATACAAATTTTTATTCCATAACATTGTGAGTTCTTGGCAGGCAGTACGTATATGGCCATGTCTGCCTACGGTAGTGTGGAGTCTATAATCAGAGGTAATATTTCTAGGTATGTGGGCAAGCCTGTACTAACTTATTATTGGGAAATGGTTGAGCCCCAGAAAGAATTGATCTCATTGTTACTAAAGCCAGTGGGAATATCTTAGGCCACAGAAGTTCAAGGGACTCTACCTTTGCTCATATTAGTCTCAGAATTCCCTTTGTTCTCTCTACCTTTCTTGAGGTGATGTGGTCAGTGAAACTTCTGAGCAAGTGGAAAGACTTTGCAAAGCTCTTTTAATAACAGCTTTAGCAAAGTGGGTGCCCCTCAAAGAAAGGTTGGAATTCCTCAGGTTGAACACACAAAATTGAGTTTTTTCCTTGTGTTTGAGCTGTAGATTTCCAACAAGGAAAGATTTAAATCTAACCAAAGAATAAGCAAATGGTGACCAGGACATAGTCAAAACCCACAGCAGGGGATTAGTTGTGTGAAAACCATTTATGGCACTCAGAGAGACCTTGAGGTCTCTACTCCCGTCTGTGTTCCACATTTACTGTCAAAAATTCTGCTGGTTAGAAAGGAGACATAGACCACAACACTGTTGGCAATTTTGTGTTGCTTTTCCAGTAGTGTTAATAGACTTGACTGACCAATTTGTCCTTGCCGAGGTATACTGTTTTATGCAAAAAGTTTCCCAGGTTCCATTCAGGATCTCTGATGCCACCAAAAAACCCTGTCCTAAGAGCACCAGTGGTTAACTGTGGTAATTTGCAGGTGGATTTCACCCAATATTGCTTTTCTAATGCTAGAGCCAGTTGTTGGCATTCTCTAATAGCTTCTTTGAACCTTTTAAAAGATTCTGCCTTTCGAACTACCATAAAGGCTAAGATCTTAGTAAGGGGTGCTTGCTTGTTTGACATAATGATCAGTCAGGGTGTATTCTTTATTCTTCATGTTATTTCTCTTTTTTTGTGGGCATGTCTTTAGAATCGTTACCTCTTTAGGAAGGATTAATGCTAAAGTCAGGAAGCATTGTTGTTCCCCAAATTGTGAGTACTCTTAAAACTGATCCATTCTGTTTTCTATGTATAGTTACTTGTCAGTTAACCATGGGGATACAGCCTGAGAAATGCACTGTTAGGTGATTTTGTCATTGTGCAAACATCAGAGTAGTATTCTTACATAAACCTAGATGGGCTAACCTGCTACACACCTAGGCTATATGGTAGAGCCTAGTGCTCCTAGGCTATGAACCTGTACTGTACATGGTACTGTGTAGGCAGTTGTGATACCACTGTCGTATGTGTGGTTCTTTGTTGACAAAAACATCAATATGTAGTTTGTGACTGTATTAACCTTTCACCACTAGCTACACAGTTGACTGACAAGCTCTGCTGAATGCAGAGACTTCTGTCATCTGGGCATAGCTTGCCTCTAGCATGGGGTTTCATTATAGGTGTGAGTTGAGATCTATTCCAGCAAAGCCTGCCTCATGTTTTCTCATTTCATCTGAAGACATGACCCATCAACAACCAAGATCGAATCTGAATTTTCTAGAGGAGTTTCTGGTGACTCTATTTAGGACATAGTTTACTGACAGTAGTTTTCTGCTTTTTAAGGAATAGAGGAGTCGTCAACAAACGCTTTTCTGTAAAGGGCCAGATAGTAAATGTTTTAGGCTTGGTGGGCCATGTATAGTCTCTGTTACTAATTTTTAAAAACAATTCTTTAAAAATATAAAAACTATTCTTAGTTCATGGTCAGTGCAGAAATGAGCCAAGGGCCGAACTTGGTTAAATCCTTTAATAATTCTGTAATTACGGAAAAATGGGGACCCACTACTTTCAGTAGTCAGTGAGATAAAGGAATCTTCATGATTTTCCTAGTTACATACCTCAGAAAGGTTTGAACAGTGTGCTGTCTGTCCAGAGTAAGAGGCATACCTCCTTAGGACAAATCATGCACTAGGTAATACAGTAGTCTCTCTGTATCCCCGGGGGAGTTACCTTTCAAGACGTCCAGTGGATTCCTGAAACCATGAACTTTGTATAAACTATGAATATGTTTTTTTAATCTGATAACCAAGACAGCTACTAAGCGACTTAATGGGTAAGTAGAGTATGCAGCATGGGTAGGCTGGATGATGGGATGAGTCACATTCTAGGGGACGGAGGTGGGCAGCATGAGATTTTTATCATGCTATTCAGAATGGCACACCATTTAAAACTTATGAATTGTTTATTTCTGAAAGTTTTTATTTAATAGTTTCAGACTAAGATTGACCATGATTGACCACAGGTAACTGATACAGCAGAAGGCCAACCATGGATTGGGCGGGGGACTATTGTATACTTGAATAAGATTATAACTTCTCTTTGCTTGTGTCCTGTCTGAGTTAAAGTAGAAAAATGTAATCAGTCTTGAAACCTACTTATTTTTCAGACACAAAAAAAGGTTATCCAGATACTAGATTAGAGTCGAAACACAGGGAAATTTAAGATCCTTGAGGTACTAGTTGAGGACTTGTTGAAAAAGTGGAGTGTCTCAGTAAACTCTAGGGCATAATTGTTCAGATGTATTGTTGATTTTCTCAAAGCTAGCAGGTATTGACCATCATGGTTTAAAAAGACACTAAGACACAGGTCCACAAGTGTGAAATATGTAGCTTCAAGAGGTGGTGAGGATAAAATAATATTTGAATTTGGTTCTGTAGAAAGGTCGGGGTGGGGAGAAAGATTAATAGTCTATTTATAGCCCTGGGATCCTTAACAAAGCTATATCCTTTCCATTATGGTGTTTTTGTTTTTTGTTTTTGATCAAGAAGATAGGAGTACTGCAAAGATAAGTACAAGGTAACGAGTCCTTTCTGTATTAGGTCTTCAGCTGTTGGTTTTAGTCCTTTTCAGTTGTGCAACTAGAGAGTATTATTCAAATTTGGGTAGATGTTTGCTCTGGGTAAGTCAATCTGAGCCTTGATGGGTTCAACTCCAATAAATCTACCATTATCAATAGACTTTATTTTTTGGCCTACAAAAAGTCAAATTTCCTAGAGATGTTCAATGTGGGCTTGATGTAAATTAAGAAACAGTAGCAATCAACGTCCAAATTAGCCGTGGCCTCATTGTTGAATAGGGGTGACCTTGGGGATTTCAAGGAAATTGCCATTAGGCAAAATTTAATCTGGTAATTAATTTTTTTTGGACAATAATTAATTCCTCCCTATGAAATTGCCTGGTGTGATATTACAGAGGAGGAAAGAATGTTCCTCTGTTAGAGGCCTGAGGATGAGACTTAAGGGTGGTATGTGGGGGATGTCTGAGCATTATGAGAGATGCCACCATCTTGGGTAGTTTGTTGGCTCCATTGGAGAGGTTCTGTAACAGTGCTGGAGTTTAAAGTTGAGGTTAAAGCGTTGGCATCAATACAGATTCTGCAAGGTTGTCCTTTAATGTTTAAAGAAATTTCTTCCTGTGAATTTAAGGATAGGATGGGGCATTCCCCAGAATGTCACCTTTGATTGACCTCTTATCTAACAGTAGAATTATTTTTATTCCAATTCCCTTCCTGATAATGGTATTTTCAAGTGTCTTCGTCAAGAGACTCCTTGCTCTGGTAACTAATAACTGGAATGTGGGCATCTAGTTGTTAAAATGTATAATGCCATCAGTGTATTCTGAGTCTTATCCTGCTTTTGTTCCGTGAGAAGTTGGTAGTCAGTCTGTGGAGCTATTTCCCACTCTGGTTTTTGCTTGCGTATTACACTCTCTATTTCTGGCTAAAGATGGTTCACAAAAAGTGAGGAGAGAGTGTGGCCCGATCTGCTTCAGAATCTCCTGAATGATGTCTGCAGGTGTTAGTGAGCCTGGACAACACAGCAAGCAAGATCCTAGCTCTAAGAAACAAAACAAAACAAAACAATAACCTGATAAACTTCTGGATTAATCAAGGACTGTGCAATTTAAAGTACCCATAAAACACACGAACTGCAATGAGTGCCTTCTTGATTTGCTTAAGAACTGAATTAGAATTCAGTCTGTTTCCAGAGAAATTGTGATTTTGCCTTCCAAAAACTTACAACATCTGTAGTATTTCTAAAACTCTTTGGTTTCCTATAAAATTCAAGGTTTCACCCAAAAGGTCTTTCCAATTTTTTGCGTTTGAGTTTCCTATATAGGAACCAACTGATATGGATCTGGGAGCCTGGGATTATATATTCCTAAGAGTTCACAGTTCCTCTGGAAGGGTCTTTTCATGGGACAGATAGGACAGCTACGGTAAATTGGGACCCAGAGGACTAAGTTTCTGTTCTTGGTATTTTACAGTCACTCTAACCCTTTCCTATAGCTGCTTTTTTGCAGCTTTGTCTTTCATCATGTATGATTGTCTTATCTTTTACTTTTAGAAAGGTTCTTCTGGCTTGAATGGAGAGTAGATTGGATGGACAGGTCTGGAGACAAGAAATAAGAGAGATTATTTTTATAGTTTAGGAGAGAGATATTGATGGTGGAGAGTATCCCCAAGAAACATTCCCAAGCCAAGTTACAAGTTTGAAGTCCACATGCCCTTATCTTAACTGTTAATTTAAAATTCTATTGGCATGTTTTATGGGTACTTTAAATTGTATAGTCCTTGATTAATCCAGAAGTTTATGAGGTTTATTGTTTTGTTTCATTTTTTAGAGCTGGGATCTTGCTTGCTGTGTTGCCCAGGCTGGCTTTGAACTCCTGGGCTCAAGCGATCCTCTTGAGTAGCTAGAATTACTGGCATGAGCCACTGTGCCTAGCTGGTTTGTTGGTATTTTTAATGAGTCAGTGTTTGGAATTGTTGGTCCTTTTTATTTTATACTTCTTTTCTATTTTATATATGCAGGCATATTGTGTTTCCTTTATGTTTTATGTATGCATGTATATCTTTGGCTGTTATATTTTTTCTTTTTTATCTCCTTTTAGTTTAATTTTTTCTCTTTACTAACTATAGCTTTAGTGGCATTCCATGCATTTTTATTTGCAGTAATTTCATTATCATTTTTCCACATTTTTTTCTGATTTTCATTCTGATATCTTTATTATTGATACTTAGATTATCTAGAAATCTTTTTCTTTCTTTCTTTCTTTCTTTCTTTCTTTCTTTCTTTCTTTCGTTCATTCGTTCATTTGACAAGGTCTTGCTCTGTCTGGAGTGCAGTGGCATGATCTCTGCTCACTGCAACCTCTGCCTCCTGGGTTCAAGCAATTCTCCTGCTTCAGCCCCCTGAGTAACTAGGATTATAGGCACCTGCCACCAAGCCCGACCAATGTTTGTATTTTTAGTAGAGACGGTATTTCACCATGTTGGCCAGGCTGTCTTGAACTCCCGACCTCAAGTAATCCACCCGCCTTGGCCTCCCAAAGTGCTGGGATTACAGGTGTAAGCCACTGTGCCCTGCCTAGAAATATATTTCTTAATTTCCCTTCTTATTATTGATTTTTAGCTTAATTTTACTTTGGCCAGCCAGAGAATATACATGAACATTTATGATCTTACATAGAAAACATTTATGATTTCAATTCCATGAAATTTGTTAAAACTTGCTTTTGTGATCCAGAATATGGCCAATTTTTATAAATGTTTTATATGTTTAAAAAGCATATGTACTTTGCAGTTGTTGAGTAATTTTTTTATAGATATCAGAGCAAATTTAGTTAAAATTATATCATTATAAACTTCACAATTTAATAATGCCTTTTGCTTTAAATATTACATTGTCTGTTATTAACCCAGCTACACTTGATTTCTGTTGCTTTGATGTTTGCTGTGATATACCATTTCTCCTCTTAAACTCTTTTGAAATCCTTTTATTTTCATCTCTTGCATGCAATATATGTTAGATTTTAAAAATTAAGTCTAACAAACATTTTATTTTACCTACCATTTCATTTAAATCTTTCATGCTATCTATCTCTCCAGCTTTATGTTTTTTCTTGTACTTTTTATATTAGTGTGTATTACTCTATTTTCCTCCTCCTGTTAACTTGGATGCTCTGTATTCTTGCTAATCCTTTAGTGGTTTTTCTAGAGATTAAAACATGCATTTTTTAAAACTTACCTGTGACTAATGTTAATTGGTGCATATACCCTTTTTCCAAACTTTAACTCCATTTACTCCCCAGCCCTGATTTGATACGACAATTATGTTTTATTTTATTTTATTATTATTTTTAGTGACAGTCTCTCCCTCTCTTGCCCAGTCTGGAGTACAGTGGTGTGATGAGAGTTCACTGTAAATTCAAAATCCTGGGTTCGATGGGTTCTCCTGCCTCAGCCTCCCAAGTAGCTGGGACTACAGGTGCATACTACCACACCCAGCTAATTTTTTAAAATTTAAAATTTTGAGTTTTTAAATTATTATTATTATTTTATAGAGATGAGGGTTTCACTGTGTAGCCCAGGCCCATCTTGAACTCCTGGCCTCAGGTGTTCTTCCTGCCTCAGCCTCCCACATTGTTGGGGTTACAGGCGTGAGCCATTGCACTTGACCTGACGATTATATTTTAATTCTGTGTGTTTATAGCTTGCAAGATATTATCATTGTTGTATATAGTCAGTATTAATTTCAGTTTCACTTTTACAATTTGTTCTTTCTTCCTGAATTATCATGCTTCCTTTTGGAATTATTTTTTTCTGACTGAAGAATACCTTTTAGTGTTTTGTTTAGTGTGGTACTGTTAACAAATTCTATTTTAGTTTGTCTGAAATGTCTTTATTTCACCTTTAATCTTGTAGGATATTTCTCTTGGTGTAGAATTCTAGGTGAGCAATTGTTTTCTTTCAGAATTTTAAAGATATTTTTATCCTGCTGATTTCTGTTGTTTTCATTAATCAATTGTCAGTCAGTTGAAACTGTTTCTTTTCAGGTAATGTACTTTTTCTGGCTACTTTTTAAAATAATTTTTCTAAGAAGTACCCAAGTGTGGTTTTTTTATGTTGCTGTCATTCATAATGCTTCTGAATCTGTAATTTGATGTCATTAGATTTAGAAAATTCTGAGTCGCTGTCTCTTTAAATGTTGATTATACTCCCTTTCTCTTGTCCCTCTCTCTTCTATTTATGGGATTTAATATGTATATTAGCCCTTTTTATCTGTATTGTTTATTGTTTCTTATCCTCTGCTTCATGGTTTTCATCATTTTGTCATTCCAATATTTTGAATATTTTCCTACAGTATCTCTTCCGGTTGGTTAATCATTTCTTCTACTGTACAGCGTTTGCTTTTAAACTCATCAATTGTGTTATTAAATACAGTTGCTATATTTTGCAGTTTTAGAATTTTTTTTCTCAAAAATCTGTGTTGTATCTTGAGGTACTCTGTTAGAATTCTGTCTTTATCACATTGAATATTGTAATAAATATATATTCATATGAATGTGCATACTATAAAGAGGAATATTATATGTAAATATATAATATGCAGTAAAGACTTCTCCTCTATTTCGAGCCCTTAGGAGTCTCTTTATTGCTTGTGGTTTTTGCTAGCTGTCTTCTCTCTTCATGTGCCTGGTTATTTTTTTATTGTGTTTTAGACATTGTATTTGGAATTTTTCTTGAAAAATAACTTGATACTAAGGAGATAATATCTCCCAACAATGAGCATTTTTATTTGGTGCCTGAAAGAGCTAGCAGTCTAGGACTACATCAGTCTATTTTTAGGCTTTGATATTTGAAGCTGAACTGCAGCCTCTACCAGAGTCAGTATACTTCTTGTTCATATTGCTGTTAGAGGGCTGCTCTTCAGGCTCTGAACCAAAAGTCCATGGACATTTCCTGGCATTTTTTTTCCCTGTATCTTCCCTGGCATTAGTGGTTCCTGGACTGTTAGTTTTTATCTCTTGAGCCCTACAAGGGTATTAGAGGCATCATTCAGCTCCTTAATAGTCTCTTTTGTGGGACTGAACATATTTCTTTGACTATCATTAAATCCTGAGTTACCTTGTTACTTACTTCTTACAACATATAAATAAGTTTTATTTAATTATAGTTTTGCTTATAGTCTAATGCTAGTGATACTCTACTTTTTCATTTATTTAAAATTATTTGAATCCTTTTTCTTTTTAAAAATGTTTTGTAGAAAAGTAAAAGGCAATGAAAAAAGAATCTGTTCAGATTGAAGCAGGGCCAGGGGCCAAGGCCTTCATTCTTCCCTGCTTCCCTCCCTTTGTCCCTTATTGCTTTTTTTTTTTTTTTTTTTGCGTTAGAGTAATAATCTGTCACCCAGGCTGGCGTGCAGTGGCATTATCTCTGCTCACTGCAACCTCTGCCTGCTGGGTTCAGGTGATTCTCCTGCCTTAGCCTCCCAAATAGCTGGAACTACAGCCACCCACCACCATGCTTGGCTAATTTTTGTATTTTTAGTAGAGACAGGGTTTCACCATGTTGGCCAGGCTGGTCGTGAACTTCTGAGCTCAAGTGATCTGCCTGCCTTAGGCTCCCAAAGTGTTGGGATTACAGGAGTGAGCCACTGTGCCCAGCCTCTGTTACTACTCTTGAGTGATCTTACTGAAATTGTAGTACTCTATGGAAGTTTTAAAAAGTTGCCTTAGGAGAGAAACTCATATTAAAAGCTTTAAACATTTGAGGCATATAGAAAGATATACTAAGAACACAATGAGCACCTTTATTGCCTACTTGAAGAATAAAACATTATAAAGTTATAGCTCTTTAAATACATTTCTGTGGTAGAGGAGATAATACACCCCACCACCCCCAACCATGTTCTAATCCCTGAAGTTTTTGAATATGGCAAGGGGATATTAACGTTCCAGATGGAATTATGGTTTCTAATCAGCTGATCTCAGAAGAGGAAAATTATTCTGGGTTATGTAGATTGGCTCTACATAATCACCAGGGTGCCTAAAAGTGGAAGAGGGAGATAGAAGAGTCAGAGAAGGAGGTATGACAGCAGAAGCAAGGTCAGTGTGATATTATGTGAGAACTTGACCCACTGTTTCTTGCTTTGAAGATGGACAAAGAGATTCATGAGCAAAGAAGTGTGGTAGCCATCTTTAAAGTTGGAAAAGGCGGGAAAATCAGTTATCCCCTAGGGACTCCAGAGAAGAATGCAGTCTTGCTGGTACTGTGATTTTAGCTCAGTGAGACCCTAAATATGGGTATTTATACTCATAAATCCATAAGAATGTAAATTTGTGTTGCCTTCAGCCAAGTCTGTGATCATTTGTTACAGCTGCAGCAGAAAACCAATACACGTAGATCTCCTACCCTAGAAGTAACCAGCATACTTGTGTTATATTTTATATGAATGCCGTTATACTTCTATACCATGTATAAACGTATGTATTCCTAGAAGACATGCATTGCTGTGCATGTTTAAACTTCATAAGAATGGTATCTAATGATACTTATTCTGCAACTTAAAAAAGTGTTAGCACTTGCTAACAATATCACATTGCTTTTTGTGATATACATGTTGATACAGGTAGCTGTACCTTACTCATTTTATTGCTATCAATTCCATTGTTACTTGTAAAGTTATTTTCCTTTTGATGGATATTTGGATTGTTTGATAAGCAGATGTACAGTTGTTGTTTTTAAAGGAACCAGCATTTTAAAATTAGAAGATTTCCCATTAAAATCTTTATTTCTTGCTTATTCTTAAACAATTAGTTCATTTGCAGACAGTTTTCTAGAGTTGTGCTGTGTGCAGTGCAGTAGCCACTAACTACATGTGTCTGTTTAAATAAAATTATATAAGATGTAACAGTTCAGTCCCTTAGTCACACAAGCCTTATTTCCTGTGCTCCATACTGCCATGAGGCTGCTGACTACTGTGTTGGACAGAGCAGACTAGGACATTTCCATCTCTCAGAATGCTGTGTTGGATAGTACCAACGATAGTTGGAGGTATAGCTAGACACCAAAGTCCCTTTATCACATGCTTTGACCCTTTCTCTAATAGAGGGCACTCAGAACAGGTTTAAATCCTGTCTAGCTCTGTGACCTTGGCCAAATACCAGACCTCTCTTTACATCGGTTTTCTCATCTGCAAATGGGCCACTTGGCTATTATCAGCATTATATACGTTAATAGATAAGACATGCTTTCAAGAGTACCTGGCATATTATAAATGTACATAAGTTTTGGTCACTGTTAGTATTATATAAATTACCTTCCTGATCTTGGTAGATATTTGAGTTTGCTATTCTACCTCTAGTAACACGTTTAACAACCAGAGTTTTTCTGGGCACTGAATCTTTTTCAAGTTACCACCCTATCTTTCACCTTTCCTTACAGGCATATCTTTTAGAAGAGTTGTTTGTTCATATAGGTTCTAGTTCCTCACTTCCCATTTCCTTGTCAGCCCACTCCAATTTGGCTTCTGCCTCCCTTATTCCACTTACCTGCACTTGCTAATGTCATCATAAACTCGTTGGACACTGACAGAGTCAGTATCACATAATGGCCATGAATTCAAGTTCTGGAAGCTGCCTGGTTTGCTAGCTGTGTGACCTTGCACAAGTTACTTACCTTCTCTAGACTTTAATTTGTTCAACTGTAAAATGGGGACAAGTAAAGAAGTTCTCTTATAGGATTGTTGTAAGAAATAAAAGAATCAGAAGTTTCCTGTACTTACAACAGTGCTAGGAACATAGTATTTAGTAAATACCTCCTGTCATTATCATCATCATTTTATATTTTACCATTTTTCTCCTGAAATATTTTCTTCTTTTAGCTTTTGAATTACTATGCTTTAGTGCTTTTTATTTTATATGTATGGCTTTTTCTTCTCATTCTTCTATGAGAACTCCTTCTTCTACCCTAAATGTAAATGTTGAGTTCCTCATAGCTGGATCACATGATGCCTGAATTCCACACCCTCTTTTCCTCTTCCTACATTCTCTCCCTAGGTGTTATCCCCCACTTCTAGGCTCCAGATACCATTAATATGCTGAGTAATGTCACATTTACATTCCAGCCTAGATACCTGTTCTGAGTTCAAGACCATAATGTAAAATTTTCTTTCTTTCCTTCTTTTTTCTTTTCTTTTCTCTTTTCTTCCCTCCCTTCCCCTCCCCCTTTCCCTCCCCCTTCCCCTTCCCCTCCCTTTCCTTCCTTCCTTCCTTCCTTCTCTCTTTCTTCTTTCTTTCTTTCATTTATTTTTGAGACAGAGTCTCACTCTGTTGCCCAGGCTAGAGTGCAGTGGTGTGATCTTGGCTCACTGCAGCCTCCACCTCCCAGGTTCCAGTGATTCTCCTGCCTCAGTCTCCCGGGTAGCTGGGATTACAGGCACACAACATCATGCCTGGCTAATTTTTTGCATTTTTAGTAGAGATGGAGTTTCACCATGTTGGCCAGGCTGGTCTCAAACTCCTGACCTCAAGTGATCCACCTGCCTCGGCCTCCCAAAGTGCTAGAATTATAGGCATGAGCCACCACACCCAGCTTTGCCATCTTTTAACGTACAGCCTAGTGATATTAAGTACATTCGGATCATTGTGCAACTCTTACCACTGTCTGTCTCCAGCTTTCTTCATCCTGCAAAACTGAAACTATCTCCCCATTAACTAACTCACCTTTCTCTTCTCTCCTTTGCCACCACCATCTGCTCTCTGTGTATGTATTTGACTACTCTAGGTACCTCATATGAATGAAGTTGTGCAGTGTTTGTGAGCCATAAGTTTTTTAACTTGTTCCCTGCATGTCAGCAGTCCCCAACCATTTTGGCACCAGGACTGGTTTTGTGGAAAACAGTTTTTCCATGGACCAATGGCGGCAGCGAGTGGATTCAGGATGATTCAAGTGCATTACGTTTATTGTGCACTTGGTCCTGAGCTTGTTTTCCTGCAACTAGATGGTCCCATCGGGGGGCGATGGGAGGCAGTGACAGATCATCAGGCATTGGAGTCTCATAAGGAGTGCGCAACCTAGATCCCTTGCATGCAGTTCACAATAGGGTTCATTCTCCTATGAGAATCTAATGTTGCTGCTGATCTGACAGGAGGCAGAGCTCAGGTGATAATGTGACCTATAGGGAGTGGCTGTAAATACAGATGAAGCTTCTCTCGCCTGCCACTCATCTCATGCTGTGCAGCCCAGTTCCTGACAGTCCATGGACTCTTATTGGTCTGAGGCCCTGGGGGTTGAGGACCTCTGCCCCCCATTGTATTTCCCTCAGTTTCAGTTTTTTCTCCACATAGCAGCTGGTTGTGGTCTCTCAAAGTTACTTTGATCAAATCTCTCCTTGGCTTTGCATTGCATTTTGTGATTACCCAAAAATCTTTAACATGCCCTGTAAGTCCTGGGTTATTTGTGCTTTGCCCTTCTCCCCACCCACCCACAGCATCACTTCTCATTATTTTGTCCTGTTCACTATGCTTCAGCTTGATTTTCAGTTCCACTTCAGCAAGTACCAACCTCTTTTTTTTTTTTTTGGCCTTAGGAAGCTGATGTCTTATAGACTGCAGATTTTTTTTTTTAGACTGCAGATTTTTAACATCTGTAACAAAATCTTGAAAATAGTAGCTGTGCATTAAAAATGGTTGAATAAATGGACTCATGGTATATTTTACTTAAAAAAAAATGGGGACACCTAGCAGATTTTTCTCATCCTGCCTTTTTTCACCTTAATTCTTTGTAACATAATTTTAGAAAGATCTTTCATTTTTTCCCTTTACCGTATCTTTTTGTTCTTCTCCACTTACTCTTACTTCTTTCTCTTTTATGTTCTTCCTTCTCTTCCCCAAATAAATAAAAAATATTTATTAAGCCATTGTTTGTCTATTAGGATGCATTTGGCCACAAATAATAGAAAATTCTGACTCAAAGTGATTTAAACTGTAAGGAGATTTTAATATCTCACAAAACCATTAAGCATGATTTCAGGCAACTTCTAGTTACATTACTCTAGCCGCAGTACCTCATTGATGTCATTACGATTCCAGATTCTTTTCCTCTCTTTATCTGTTATCCTCAGCATCAACTTCATTCTGAGAACAAGTCCCTCTCATAGATACAAAATAGTTACCACAGGCAGTGGGGCCGTGTGTTTCCTGAGAAAGTCAGCGTCCTCCTCCTTTTCTCCCTCTCATTCTCTTTTATTACCAGGAAGCTTCCCCAGTAGTTTTTTTCTCATCAGCATTGGCCAGAATTGGTTCATAGCCTGTTTCTTAACCAGTCAAAGGCAAAGGAAGTAAGATTATCTTTGGATCAGTCTGACCCATTGTCTTTTGAGGCACATAGTTACATTAGGTAAAAGCAGATAAATCTGGACAAAATCAGCATTCTATAAAGAATCGGGAAGAATGGATATTGGGTGGTTAACCAGTAGCGTCTGATGCTAAGCTCTGTAACAACAAATACTTGTCACTGCTTCCTGAAGGGGTGTCTCCTTTCTAAGGTCTGCTCCTCTTGCTTCTGTGCTCTTCTTGTTTTGATTCTTCCTTATGTTTCCCGAATGTGAGCATAGTATTTTATTGGTACTCAGCAATTTGTACATTCAATAAATTTCCTTAGAAATTTCCCTTAATCGCTTCAGATGTTACTTATGTACAGTTGATTCCTGTGTCTGCAGTTTGTCTCTTGGTCTCTAGTCTTCATTTCTCTACTTCTTCACTGAGTATTTCTATATAAATGCTGTTCTATCAAGCTCATTTTCTCCTGAAATCAATTACTTGGCTGTTTTTGACTCATTATTTTCACCTTCCATCCAGTTAACTCCCAGGTCAGATTGGTTATTGTTTCTTTGGAACATGAATTTGTGCCGTCTATTATTTTTATTTCATTCTCTTCACTTAGATTGTGACTGCCTTAAAGGCAAGGGCTTGGTAGAGCTTTTTCTTTATATCTCCATCACTAGTCGTAGTACTTAGCACATTATAGGTGTGTATATGTACTTAATACTATGTGTTAAGTACTAAGAATGAAAAAGAGGCCTACTACACATGAGAATCTCAAGTAGGGTGGTAAAAAGGAAATGGAAAAGAGATGAAGAATTGATAATTTGTTGACTCAAACCAACTCTTAAGAAATGGATAAAAAGTTTCTGAACTTTCATGCCCAGTTGAATGTGAAATAGGGGCTATCATTAATGTAAATAGGGAAGTAGGGAAGACATGTTTGGGTTTTAGACATAAGTTTGAGGTGCAGGTAGAACAGTAAATCAATAATGTCTAGTAGTTTAATTGGGATATAGGACTAAAATCCATTCTACTTTATGCATTTTCAGGATATGTATCAAGCTATGCCTGGGAGATTTACATGTGTTAACCGTATTTAATCTCCATAGTATATGTTAATATCTAGTGATACATGATCATCCACTGTCATGTATCACTTTTCAGATGAGTAAATGAACTTCAGAGAGATTGACTGATGTCATGAAGCTGTTGCTATGAGGAGAGTGACTTGATGTAATTGAAGTAAGGTGGAATTGGGGATAAGGAGGCCTGTTAGATGTCTACTCCTTTAACTCAGCAAGGAGATGATGTGGAGAAGGGGTGGCAATAGGTTGGAGAACAGGGATTTGATAACTAGATAGATGGAATAAAGGAGAAAAAGAAAATGATGTTCAGGTTGAATAAATGGTGAACCACAGAGTTTGGCAAGGTTTGAGGGTTTAACGACTAGATGACTGGGTTGAGAGGGGATAGGACAAAGGTTTAGAATTTCTAAGCATGGAAGCAGATACCTCTGGACTATTGTGTTACTTTCACTCCAACCACTTTGCTAATCCAGAGTTTGAAGGCTGAGGAAAAGATCTCTGAGAGCTGTTGCAGATGTTAATTTTCTATCATGCCATGGATGGCCATCATCTTAACCTTTTATTCACAAGATGTTTTAAAATTTATTTAATTTTTTTTCTTTTCCCAGATTTTATTTTGATGATAAGTCTTACAACATAATTTTGTCTAAATTGTCCTATATAAAACTTTCAGAATAGGTCTTTTCTGAGAAATACATTTACTAAGAATATTTCTAAGTTTCTGTTAACATCATCAATCTAAATTCTTTGCTTTTAGCTAAATTTAAAGAAAGAAATCAAATATTAAAATAGAAGTTAACTGTAGCTATGGCTAATACATTTTGGAAAATTAGCTTACTGGGATGAAATAGTTTTGATGTTTGTAGTTATAGGTCTGTTTCATATCTAAATCACTTCTTAAATTCAAACAGGTATGTAATTGCAGAGTTGACATTCATTCAAGTGTTTTTATTCTTAGAATTAGATGTATATGTATATTTTTATCTTGACATAATAATCGGAATGAAGAAAAAGCTATCCATGGAGTCACCATGCTAGACTTGCAAGACCAGAGATGTGTAATATGGGAAAATTTGGCATTGTAGTAGTCCATGCTGTACCTGCTCTGTAGTCAGAAAAATATACTCGTTGTATTCAGATGACTGTCTTCTGGCAATTGAACTTCTCTCCAGATGTTTGTACAGAAAAAATTTTATAGGTGCTTAATCACAAATATTTTATTAGTAATACATGATACAGATTATTTCTGTACAGCCTTTTATACAATAATTGTCATTAGAAGTATTTAGCTCTTTAAAAGTATAAAAGTCAATTTAATGTTACTAGCAAAGCTCATCAAACAGGTAGGAGATATTAATGTCTTTTTTTGGTAGAGAATCTAAATTTATGCCTATTTTTATGAGCTGGTTGGAAATTAATTTTTCCCACTACGTTTACATCTGGCATTAGTCTAATTCTGATAATCATTGATGTTTCTCTGCTTTTCTTTAGTCTATTGTGCTGTTTCTGTTGGCTTGAAAGCACTCAAAGTGTACAATTTGTTGAATCATAGTTTTTATATACAATTAAAAATTTTCAACTCTTTCCTATTTTTTAGTTTTATATAAAGATCATAGATTTATGAATGATACAAAGAAAACTTGAAACTTTAGGTCTCTCATCCTTTGTGGTGTTGTTATAGAATATTTAACAACAGCTTTAATTTAAAGGCTTCTTACAGCTTATGTCCGTTCATTGGCAGAGCAGTTAAACGAGCACTGACAAGAGCAGGGGGGGAGGTGAATCAGTGTGTGTGTGTGGTGTGTGTGTATGAGTGTGTGGTGTGTGTGTGTACACATGTGTTAATGATAAGCAAAAATGGTCTTTTTTTAGCTCATGTAGCTAGGGGAGGGGTGTTCCTTCATTACATTATCCATTTATGGCTATAATGAAGCTACCTAACACAATTTTAAATGGTGGCAATTTGTAAAAGAATTGATAGTCACATTTCTTCAACAGTGGAAGGACTGAAAATTCCTCTCTGTGGAGCCAATTTAGCATTGTGGTTCAGGATGTTTCCTGGAATCTGACTGCCTGGGTTTGAAGTTGAGCCTTGCTTTCTAGCCATGTTACTTTGGATTCTTTAAGTCTCTGTTTTCTCATGTAAAATGGGAATAATAATACATTGTTGTGAGGTCATTTTTACTAAAAAATTGCCACTTTAAGGACAATCATGATTCTGGGAAGATGGCAGAGTAGGAAGCACCAGGAACCTGTCTCTTTACATAACCAGTTGCACTGGCAGAATCTGTCCTGTATAACAGATATTTTGGAACCCTGGATAATATTGAAGGCTTATAAGTTCCAAGGGAAGATTTGGAAGTAGGTTGCGGTAAGTTTCAGTCAGTTTCACTCTTGGCACATTAGCAGTCACCCGTCTTCCACCCCCAACTTTCTGCCAGGAAGCTAAACATGTTCTGGAAGCAGCTTGCACATAGCTTGAGGGAGCCAGAGTGGACAAAAAAGGACCCTCTCCTCCAGATATTGGGAATCTGTGCTCTGACCACTGATTGCTACTTCTGATCAAAGAGGTATAGGCAAACAGGCATGGTGGCTTATGCCTGCAATCCCAGCACTTTGGGAGGCCAGGGCTGGAGGATCAGTTGAGTGCAGTTCTAGACCAGCCTGGGCAACATGGCAAAACCCTTAGCTGGGTATGGTGACACATATCTGTAGTCCCAGCTACTTGGGAGGGTGAGGTGGGAGGATCACCTGAGCCCAGGAAGTCAAGGCTGCAGTGATTGTACCACTGCACTTCAGCCTGGGTGACAGGATGAGACTGTCTCAACAACACAACAGTAAAAAGAGAGATAGATATAGGCAAGGAGATGGGTATTCATCATTGCTCCTCCTCCTATTGTTGCAAACCCCTTTCCCTCCATCTAGTGACTTCTGGCAGATTTAAAAAGCTGCCACCTCTTTAACCTTTTTTAGAAAAGGTCATTCAAGTCTAAGATACTCAAAAACAACTGCATATGTGGGAAATACAGAAAGTGACTGCTCATGCCCTGGGAAAGGTAAAGGCTCAGAAAAGACCTGAGAAGACTAAGTATATGCCTCAGGCTCATCCTCGGTACAAAGAAAGTCTATAACAAAAAACCGACACACAATAACACGAAGTAGCAAACCTCAGGGAAGAAGAAGAATCTGATTTCTAGAGTTACTACATTATTAGATTCAAATGTCCGGTTTTCAACAAAAATAACGAGACATAAAAAGAAACAGGAAAATGAGGCCTATTCAAAAAATAAATTAACACATATTCCTTGAAAAAGACCTGATAGAAAGTCAACTAGACAAACAGTTTTAAAAACAACAGCTATCTTAAACATGCTTAAAAAAATTAAAGGAAGATGTGGAGAAAGTAAAACACACACATACACACACACACATACACATACAACAACAACAAAAGATCTAGAAACAAAATAGAAATGCCACTTAAGAGATAGAAAACCTAAAAACCTAAGGGACAACTGAAATGATATCAAGTCTGAGGAACAGAAAGAGAAAGGGTTGAAGAAAAGTAAACAGAGTCTAAGCGACCTGTGGGACTCCCATCAAGAGGACCAACATAGGCATTGTGGGAATTCCAGAAGGAGAAGAAGCAG
Organism: Cacajao melanocephalus; assembly: GCA_963573385.1. NCBI lineage: Eukaryota > Metazoa > Chordata > Mammalia > Primates > Pitheciidae > Cacajao > Cacajao melanocephalus. The sequence continues at coordinate 35,820 of CAUYLG010011472.1, read as the reverse complement.
AGAGAGAGAGCATATTTAAAGAAATAATAGCTGAAATCTTTCCAAATTAAATCGAGACAAAGAGATTATATATTAGTATAAAATTCACAACAAGAAGATATAACAATTATGAGCATTTATGCACCTAATGACAGACCATCAAAATGCATAAAAGGAAAAAACTGATAGAGGGAGAGAGTTCTGTGATAATGAAGTTGGAGACTTCAGTACCGTCTCTCAATGATGGACAGAAGATAAGTAAGGAAATAGAAGACTTAACACAGTAAACTAACTAGATCTAACAGATACATTTACAGAATATTCTACCTAACAACAGTGTACACATTATTTTCAAGTACACATGGGACATTTTTCAGGATAGGCAATATGTTAGGGCACAGATTAAGTCTCAATATATTTTTAAAGATAGATATCATACAAAATGTATCCTCCAGCCACAGTGAGGTGAAGTTAGAAATCAGAGACAGAAGTAAAACTGGACATTTCACAAAACTGTGGAAATTAAACAACACACTCTTTAAACTTCTATTGATTCAAAGAAGAAATTACAAGATAAATTAGAAAATGCCTAGAGACAAATGAAAATGAAAACACAACATACCAAAACATATGGGACACAGCAAAATCAGTAGTAAGGGGTAATATTATAGCTATAAACGCCTACCTTAAAAAACAAGAACAATCTCAAACCAGCAACCTAAGAAGCTAGAAAAAGAAGAACAAACTAAGCCCAAAGTTGGCAAAAGGAAGGAAATAAGAGTGGGGGCAGAGATACACAAAATAGAGAATAAAACATAGAGAAAATAACAAACCCAAGAGTGTGGTTCTCTGAAAAGATCAACAAAATTGACAAACCTTTAGCTATGTGGACCAAGGAAAAAAAAGGAAGCAGACTCAAGTTGATAAAATTAGAAAAGAAAGTAGGGGTATTACTACTGATTCTACAGAAACAAAAAGTAGTACCTTTATTTATAAGAGTACTGTGAACATAACTGTATGCCAATAAATTGGATAATCTAAATGAAATGGGCCAATTCCTACAAACATAAAACCTACAAAGACCAAATCATGAAGAAGCAGAAAATCTGACTAGATATATAACTAAGGAAATTGAATCAGTAATCAAAAAGCTCTTGATTAAAAAAGCCCAGGACTTGATGGCTTCATTGGTTAATTCTACCAAACAATTTAAGAACTGATACCAGTCCCTCTAAAACTTTTCCAAAAAAATTGAAGTGGAGGAAACACTTAACTCATTCTGTATGAGGCCAGCATTACCTCAGTACCAAAGCCAAACATACACTCTAAGAAAACTACAGACCAGTATGTCTTGTTATCATTGTGCAGAAATTCTTCGGAAAATACTAGCAACCTAAATTCGACAGCATATTAATGGTACTATATTCCATGACCAAATTATTTTATTTATTTACCATGTTTATTATTACCTTTTATTCCTGAAATGCATGGTTCAATATATGAAAATAAATTGTTGTGATATACCACATTAACAGAATGAAGAGAAAAACACTTGTTCATCTCAATTGATGCAGGAAAAAAACCTGACAGAATTCATCACCCTTTCATCATAAAAACACTCAACAAACTAGAAATAAAAGGAAACTACCTCAACATGATATGAGCTATACATGAGAAACTAACAGTGAACATTATACTCAATGGTGAAGGACTGAGCACTTTTCCTCCAGAGCACTTTTCCTCTAGTACCAGGAACAAGGCAGGGATGCCAGCTTTTACCACTTCCATGCATTATAATACTGGAAGGTCTAGTTAGAGCAATTAAGCAAGTAAAAGAGTTAAAAGGCAGTTTATATGATCTTATATATAGAAAATCTTAAAGATTACACACACACACACACAAACAAGTAATTAATGAATTGAGCAAAGTAGCAAAAGTATACAAAAATCAGTTGCATTTCTGTACACCAGCAGATAATGTGAAAAGATTATGAAGAAATTCCATTTATAATAACATCAAAAAGAATAAAACAATATCTTGTTCAGTGAAAACTGTAACACATTGCTGAAAGAAAGACATAAATTGATGGAAACATATCTTATATTCATGAATTGGAAGATTTAATATGGTTAAAATGTCAGCAGGCCCCAAATTAACCTACTGATTCAGTGCAACAACTAAAAAAAAGTAAAAATCCATTCTGAAATTCATAGAAAAAGTCTAGGGACTCCACATAGTCACAACAGTCTTGAAAAAGGAGAACAAAACTGTAGGACTCACACGTCCCAATTTCAAAATATATTACAAAGCTACAGTAATCAAAATAGTATGGTACTGGCATAAAGTCAGAAATATAGACCAATGGAGTAGAATAGAGAGCCTACAAATGAACTCTTGCACATATGGTCAAATGACTTTTGATAAGGATGCTAAGGCCATTCAGTGGGGGAGAAGACAGCCTTTTCAACAAATGGTACTGAGAAAACTGTATATCCACATTCAAAATAATGAAGTTGAATCCTACCTAACACCATATACAAAAATTACCTTTAAATGGATTAAAGTTACAGATGTGAAACCTAAGACAATAAAACTCTGGCTGGGTGTGGTAGCTCATGCTTGTAATCCCAGCACTTTTGGAGGCTGAAGAGGGAGGATCACTTGAGCCCAGGTGTTTGAGACCAGCCTGGGCAAGATGGTGAGACCTTGTCTCTACAACAAATGAAAAACAAAAACAAGGCTGGTCATGGTACACACCTGTAGTCCCAACTACTCAGAAAGCTGAGTTGGGAAAATCGCTTGAGCACAGGAATTCAAGGTGGCACGAGCTATGATTGTACCACTGCCTTCCAGCCTGGGCAACAATGCAAGACCCCATCTCTTAAAAATTAAAAAACTCAGCAAAACTCTTCAAAGATAACATAGGGCAAAAGTTTTGATTCTTGGATATGGCACCAATAAAATAAAAAAATGGACAAATTGAACTTCATGAAAATTTTAAATTTTCTTGGATCAAAAGACCCTATCAACACAGTAAAAAGACAACCAACAGAATGGGAGAAAATATTTCCAAATCACATATCTGATAAGGGCTTAATAACCAGAATATATAGAGAGCTTCTAAAACTCAACAACTAAAAAACAACCTGATTCAAAAATTGGCAAAGGACTTGAATAAACATTTCTCCAGAGAAGATATACCAGTGGCTAAGAAGTATATACAAAGATACTCAACACCAATAACCATTAGGAAAATATAAATCAAAACTACAATGAGGTACACCTCACACTCATTAGAATGGCAACTATAAAAAACAAAAACAAAATGCCAGGTGTTGGCAAGAATGTGGAGAAATTGGAACTCTTGTGCACTGTTGGTGGCGATGTTAAATAATACAGCCACTGTGGAAAACAGCATAGTAGTGTCTTAAAAATGCAATTACTATATTCAGCAATTCCACTTCTGGGTATATACCCAAAATAATTCAAAGGAAACCTTTAAAGAGGGATATAAATTGCTCTTTGCATGTATCATGCAAATATATAAATACTGCATGATAATAGCAGTATTATATTCACAATAGCTAAAATGTAGGAGCAACCTAAGTGCCCACTGAAGGATAAATAGATGAGCAAATGTGTAAGAACCATTAGTAAACCTTAAAAAGGAAGGAAATCCTGACATATGATACAACCTAGATGAATCAGGACATTTTGCTTAAGTGAAATAAGCCAGTCACAAAAAGATAAATACTATATGTTTCAACTTGCATGAAGTACTTAGAATAGTTAAGATCATAGAGACAGAAAGTGGAATGATGGTTGCTAGGAGCTGCGGTCATGCTGAAGGGGGAGTTATTGTTTAGTGGTTTTGTTTTCTTTACACAAGATGAAAAGTGTTCTGGAGATGGATGGTGGTGATGGTTGTACACATTATAAAGGTATTTAATGCCTTTGAACTGTACTCTTAAAAATGGTTAAGAAGGTAAATTTTATGGTAATCGTATTTTACCACAATTAAAAAATGGGAAAAAATGTGACAGTGTAATAAGCTATGTAAACTATGTAACTATGATATTTTTTCTTTATGAAATACCTGTAAAATTGTTCTAATGGCCTTATAAGTTAAAAACAGTACTGTAGGCAGTCAGTGACCAAGTATAATAAGAAATTGTCTCATATTCCTCTTCTTTTCTTTCTCTTCTATATATACATGTGTAGCTTTATATATGTCTATATGCAGATATGTAAATGTATATATTATATATATGTACATATTTATGCTATTTATATATTTATGTGTGTATACATATATGTATAGAAAGAGCATGTATGAATACCCTATTATACATACTTACACATGTAAAATACATATTTTATATAAATAATTTTAGAACGCATGTGGTGCTAGCTTCAACATGTATCTTAAATGCCTACTATCTTGACATATGAAAAGTGCTTGATAAATGTCATCATCTTATAGATATCCTATCCCTGGTCTTCCTGCCAGGAAGTCCCATTGATTGAAGAGTCCCATTCACTTGCAGAGAAGTGGGCTTTTTGGTATTCTGGAAAGTTAGAGGCAATGGTGTTTTTCTGACTGTTGGGAAATGACATGGTTTCCTGCCCTCAAATAACACTGAATTTGGTTCAAGAATTAGGAGAACTTAGGGCTTATAAATCTATTAGAGTATTTTTTTTTTACAGAATGGTATGAAATTCTCAAATAGAAAAGGTTAATATTAACACTGCTACAAGACTTAAGCTTGATGACCCTAAATGACCCTGCCTTGTGAGATTTGCTGGCCGCTGATGCTCCCATTCAGTCAGCCCCATCCACTGTGACATATACTGATCTTTTCTCACTCTGTGTGGTTATTTCACTTTTGGTAAGATGTTACATATTTACCTAATTACAGTGAGACCTTAATCCACCTCTATCTTACGTGTAATTGGGGGTGGGTGGTGAGTAGAAGGAGACGGGAAAACGTGGCAAGTTTCTTCTTGCCAGTTTTTAATTCATGTGAAACACCATACCTGTATCTGGAACTATTATTAGGCAGCCAAGGTGAGTTTATCACTCCTCTTGCTTATTTGTATACTGAAAATAGCAAAATTTATTTATTTATTTTATATAAATAATTCTGTAGTGTAAATATCATTTTTTTAAATAAATTTTTTCTACTCATATGTATATACACACACACATTCAATTCCTGACTTTTGACCATATATTCTCTTTAAATGTATCTTTAAATGCATATACCACAGGTTACTTATCTATTTCCAATGATAACTCTATCTATTTGCCCCTGCAAAGATGCTACTTTTTGCAGCTATATGAAACTTTTCTTGTGGTTTATAATCAGCAGACACATTGGTTGGCATAGGAAATACACATGCTGTACTTAATCACTATGCCAGATTGGTCCCTAACATGTTTGTATAAGTTTATACTCTTAGTAGCAAGGCATATGGAATGGTAGCCATTCCTCCATATCCTTATCAGTTTAAATGAGAACCATTAAGTAATGTTAAATATTAGTCTTAAAGGATCCTGGAAATAATTGATATAGAGTACGAGAATGAGAAGGTATATTAATTTCTTTAAATAGCAAAGCTTGTGGTCAGATATTTTTGTTTATAAACTCAGGCAGGTTTGACATTGTGTTGCTAATGGTGCAGTAAAGACTCTCCAAGTGAGAGGCAGAGTTGTAATGATTTTAGATCTCATCTTATATTTTAAGAAATATTCTTTGCCATTACTGAGTATCGTTGATGGGGTTAGAAAGTAACTTTCTATATTTGGTGGCTATATTGCTAAAGAGATAGAAATGTTAGAAAGTCAATTAAGGAGACAAAGACATTTTTAGGATGCCTTATTAGCACATCACTCTTGAGTACTTATTTATAATAACACTTGGGAGTATAACATGAACACTTCAGAAATGTTCAGGTGCATTCACATGTCTGAATGTAATAGTACTTTTAAGAAAAATGTGTGTTTCAGGCCAAATAGAAATAAATTAGTCAGATGTATGAAATAGCAGGAAATACCATTTGGGTACAGAAGTATTCTTGTACATTAATTTTTGTTTTTAGGGTTGCCTATATTTTCTAGCATGGATGTTAAGGAGAAAAGAATGATTATAAATGATCAATGTCAAAATATAGTTCTTGAGGTGAAGATGCAGTAAGTGCAGTGTTTTTCTTAATAGAGTTGTTGTTAAGGCAAATGACTTTGGGAAGACAGTTTAAGAAAGACTGATTGATAAGTAATTTAGTGGAAAACTTCCACATTCTAATTCTGATAACATACTCTAATTTTATAACTGAAACAGACAGGAAAAGACCACGTGTTTCTTTCAAACTCCAAGGCAAATATTTTTTTTTTTTTAAGCTTTGCTAGCTGTTTCTCCAAACAAGGTAAAGATGAATTTGAAGTATAAAGCTGGCTTGAATTTTATGAGATAATGCAGATGAGAGGTATTCATTGCTAAGTTTATAAGAAGCCTTGTAACATCTTAGAGCTTGGCATCTGGAGCTGCCAAGAAACTTGAAAGTAATTCCTGTTGAATCTATCTTGTTCAGTGCCATATTTCAGAGATTATAACAGTGCCAAGCACAGGAACTTCCCCCAAATTGCCAGGAAATTCCCACAAATCTAGAACTAATAGTTCTAATAATCTTTTGAATAAACTTATGTCATTAACTCAAAAGTTAACCTTGTGTATTTTATTTGTCAGAATTAGCAAAGGAGCAGTATGTGTTAATATGGCAAGGAACCTTAAAGAAAATGTAGCAGAACTAGCTAGAATGTGCTCTTTCAGGTTTCACCTCATTTAAAAGAAAGTGTTGTTTAATTTGCTGTGATGCATTGTAATCTTGTATAAGATTATTGGGCATGATAAATGATAAATGCCACCAGGAGTGCACCTGTAGTTAAAATTTATTAGCCTGTTCTAGCAAGGGAGAGCTCATGCAAGATGAAGTATTAGGTATCTCGGTAAGAAAAGAGCAAGTGCTTTATAGGAATTGGGTTTGGGCTGAATGATTCTAAGGAAAGACTGGGGGAAGTAGACCAGATCTGGATTGGATACCGTCATAAAGTGAGGTCAGTTTGGTAATTAGGTGCTTCAGCATTCTGTTTGGGAGGAGTGAAGCAGAGCTGGGGACCATTGCTACTGGCCATGCTATTGATCTGTTAGGAAAATCATAATATGATTGTCAGTGGGGCTTCATTTCACTTTCTCAGTTCCTCCTTTTGGCCAGATTCAGGGTATTCAGATAATTGTTCAATGAAATCTAGATCTTTACCATTGCTAGGAGATAGGAGATTATAAAGACAACCTCATCTGTTGTTGGACTGAAGTCAGTTTTTTATGTATACCTTTTATTATTGTTTTAAGGTTAGCTGTTGGGTCATCTGAACCAAAAATGGCTGTACACGTTTAGGATTCTGGAGGTCACATTTGAATAATTTAACACTGACAAATAATGAGAGATTATTAACAGAGTTTATATTCCACTTATAAGTCAAGAGCCAAGGTCCCTAAGTGTGGTTTTGGTGTTGACAGAAACTTTCCTAAGTATGACGTCATAGGGGTATCTGTCCTGTTCACTATTTTTAGTTTACTATTTAAAGAGTTGCTTAGTAGTTGAATGTAATTGCCTAGGAACTAGAGTAAGCTGAGTTGTACCCAAAAGAAAGTGGCTACAATCTCAACCATTGGTTTGATTGCATATTTTAGTAAAATCGCAAGCAAATTGTAGACTGACAGTAGATTCATACACAGAGTGACTAGGAATGCACAAAGCAATATGAATGGTAAGGTCTTATAAATATCGTTATTGGAGTTAACGAATGCCTGTTAATTCAGAAATTTAAACTAGAGGAAAGAAAACAGTATGGACACAAATAAGAGCATGCAAGTTAAAGCATGATAATCTATGGTTCTGGTCATCCAGATCCTTGTTCCATGGGCCCTGAGTAGAAGCTTTTTCATTCCTCTTGATCTAAAAGTCTTGGATAGAAGCTATATCTGTCTCTAAGACCATCTTCTGGAAGATTCTTAATCTTCAGTTTGAGGTCTCTGGCTGGGACAGAGCTTTAGTAATTTGAGGATCTGTTGTGGTGCTGTAATTCAGAGCTACAGAGCCAAGGTATTTTACTGCTGCATTAGCTCTTAATAGAATCTGGCAAAGTCATTGGAGCGTGTTCAAGTGCGGTCTTTGTCTAATGATGCTTCAAAAATAGTCAGACACCTAATCTAAGACCATATACAGCTGATTAAGTACCTAGCAAAGGAAAATAGTTGTTTCCATCAATGATAAGATTGAACAGGCCTGGAAAATTATTATCTTAACTAGAATTATTAGAATAGAAAATGCTGGATCATCTATTGGCATATAATACACTAACATATTCAGTCAGTAATTATGCAGGGAGTTAGAACATACTGTGAATACTGTGAATAGGACTTTGACAAATCTACATGGCCCTTTCAATAAGGATATTGAAATCTAGAAACAAAAATCAAATTGAAGTAGTTATTGTACCAGTTTTTGTTTATGAGCATGAGTTTGCCTTTTCTCAACTTAAAGTACGTAACCATTGAAGATACATTCGTTAATGTTTTATTTGCATGTAGTTGATTTACAGAGCCCAAATTTCTCTTGTGATTTACTAAATTAATTTAGAAATAAGAATTCTTATAATTTTGCATTAAATAACATTGTAGGAATATTGACCAAATCTAATTATTTCTATTATCCCTCCTTTTTTAAGGTAAAGGAGTAAATCTTTATGTTACCTCATGGCCATTCCAGGAAATTTAAAGACGTTTTAGGCATAAAATGCATTTTATTAGCTTTGTTCTGAATTTGGGATCTAAATCTAGAAGAGTTTTAAATGATACAATTGTTAACCTAAGCCCTGATATCCAAAGTAAGAAATAGTTCTAGGCAGTTTTTGAAGATAAAGCACGAATAGCTGGGTGTGGTGGCTCATGCCTGTAATCCCAGCACTTTGGGAGGCCGAGGCGGGCGGATCACCTGAGGTCAGAAGTTTGAGACCAGCCTGGACAACGTAACACAAAAATTAGCCAGGGGTGGTGGTGGGCACCTGCAATCCCAGCTACTTGGAAGGCTGAGGCAGGAGAATCACTTGAACTCAGGAGGTGGAGGTTGCAGTGAGCCGAGATCACACCACTGCGTGACAGAGTGAGATTCTGTCTCAAAAAAAAAAAAAAAGCAAGAACAATAATTATTAGAAACTTTAATTGTTTTAAAAAATGGTTTAAAATATGGCTAAGGCCCAAGAATATATATTTCAGAGCCATCTTTTTTTTTTTTTTGACCTTTTGCTTTTTTTCCCTAGTTGGAAATGCTAATAGGTCATTAAAAATACCAAAGATATCACACCAAAGCAACTTAGGCTGTTCCTTTCACATCTCTAAAGTATTTGGACCAAACTGGTTTATTATCTTGCACAGCCACTAAGATTTTTCGTCATAGTCTAGCATTCTCACAGACTTTTCCTCGTTAATAACCATCATATCTGTGAATAGTGAGGACTTTGACAAATCTACATGGCCCTTTCAATAAGGATATTGAAATCTAGAAACAAAAATCAAATTGAAGTAGTTATTGCATGCAATGGCAGTTATTTATAATCTTACACATTATCACATATATAAGATAATTAAATCTTAGACCTACACATTAGCCTTTCGTTAATTCACAGTTCTTACTACATGACTAAACACAGTGATTATTTCAGCTGTTTTGTTTTCCCTAAAGCATATCTTTTTCCGTGAAAGAAGTAGTGAACTGATTTACATTTTGGTACAAGCTTCTTGATCTGATTGACTATTCTAAAATATTTTCCTGTCATTGCAGCTGAAAATTTAATTCTCCAGAACAGAATCCTACACAGAGCTTGAACCCTAAACCACATCTGTTGACAGTATAATCAATATATAATGATTTTATGCAGTGCAGAGCTAGTCTAGAATGTCTAGCTTGCAAAACTCATTTTGAGAGGACCAAAGGTCTCCTGATTCCTGATCCCTTTCCTTTTTTTTTTTTTCGGAGTAAAGTGTTGTGATCTAAGCTAACTGCAACCTCCACCTCTACCTCCCCAGTTCAAGCGATTCTCCTGCCTCAGCCTCTCGAGTAGCTGGGACTACAGGTGTGCGCCACCACACCCAGCTAATTTTTGTATTTTCAGTAGAGACAGGGTTTCACTATGTTGGCCAGGATGGTCTCCATCTGTTGACCTTATGATCCACCTGCCTGGGCTTCCCAAAGTGCTGGGATTACAGATGTGAGTCACAATGCCTGGCTGATTCCTGATCCCTTTCTAAGTGATTTGTTACCTGTCTCTATTGGAAGCTTGTAAAATGTAAAATGTACTGTTTGTCTTTACTTTTCTGAAATATCTAGTTATTGTATCTTGGGATAGGCCTATTTTCATTTAATTGTGATGGGATTTTGGTAGACCCTTCCAGTTTTGGAAATTATCTTTCAATTTGGAAGTTTTCTTGAGTTGCTTGAACTACTCCTCCAATTTTCCCATTTGTCTTTTCCCCCTCTCTCACTTTGTCTTACTATTCTATTCTAGGATATCTCCTCCACTTTATCTTCCATTCAGCCATTTCTACTTCTAGCAGTATCTCAAAGTCTGAATTCTCTGCCATTGCATGATTTTGCTATGTAAATCTAATTGGTTCTTGGCTTTCTTCACTGTTGGCTTCTGATTTTGTTTTCTTGAATCCTCTTAATCAGCTACTTTTTGTCATTTGCTTTCTAATTTCCACATTTTTATGCTATCTTCTTTCTCAGGCTGGTCTCGAACTCCTGACCTCAGGTGATCTGCCCGCCTCAGCCTCCCAGAGTGCTGGGATTACAGGCGTGAGCCACTGTGCCCGGCTGCCTATTTCTAAAATCTCACCTGTCCTCAGGGCTGTCACCGGTAGCTGTTTATTTTGTGACAGTTTTAATGATATTAAACTACTTCCTGCTAGTCTTTACTATTCTCTGAGCATGCCAGACCCTTTCCATGCTTCCGTAACTTTGTATATACTGTTTCCACTTCTTGGGATGTCTCATGTTAACTATTGATTTATCTCCTCAGTGCCTCCCTTTCTTCCTGAAAAACTTTTTAAGTCTTTGTGTGTGTGTGTGTGTGTGTGTGCACCCAAATTTATGAGTTACGTGAGAACATTTGTCGTTACATCTATATAATACGTAGGGATCAAGTCAGGGAACTCAGGATGTCTGTCATCCAAGTACAGTATATTTTTGTTAACTATAGTCATCCCACTCTGCTATCAAATGTTGAATTTATTCCATTTATTTATTTATGAGACAGAGTCTCTGTCGCCCAGGCTGGAGTGCAGTGGCACAATCTTGGCTCACTGCAACCTCCATCTCCTGGGTTCAAGTGATCCTCCCGCCTCAGCCTCCCTAGTAACTGGGACTACAGCTGCATGCCACCATGACCAACTGACTAATTTTTGTATTTTTAGTAGAGACAGGGTTTCACCATGTTGGCCAGGTTGGCCTTAAACTCCTGACCTCAAGTGGTCTGCACGCCTCTCACTCGCAAAGTGCTGGGATTACAGGCGTGAGCTAACACACCCGGCTGAATTTATTCCTTTTATCTTACTCTATGTTTATACCCTTTAACCACTTTTCATTCATCCTTTTGCCTCCTACTTGTCTTCCCAGTGTTTGTTATCTAGGTTTTCACTCTTCCTTTACATGTTCAAAAAAAATTTTTCAAGCTCCCACAGGTTAAGTGAGAACATGTGATATTTGTCTTTTCGTGCCTGGCTTATTCCACTTAAGCTATTTCCACCATGTTGACCTCCAGTTTCATCCATGTTGCTGCAAATGACATGATTTCCCTCCTTTTTTTGTGATTGAATAGTATTCTATAGTGTATATATACCACATTTTCTTTATTCATTCATTTGTTGATAGACACTTAGGTTGATGTCATACCTTTGCTATTGTGAATAGTGCTGCCGTAAACGTGTGAGTGCAGGTATCATTTTGATATATTGTTTTTTTGTTTGTTTTAGTAGATACCCAGTAGTGGGATTGCTGGATTAAATGGTAATTCTATTTTTAGTTTTTTAAGAAATCAATATGCCATTTTCTATAATGGCTGTACTCGTTTACATTCCCACCCACCATGTGTAAGAGTTCTCTTTTCTCTGTGTCCACACCAACATCTGTTATCTTTTGTCTTTTTAGTGAAAACCATTCTTACTGGGAAAAGATGGTATCTCATTGTGGTTTTAATTTGCATTTCTCTGATGATTAGTGATATTGAGCATTTTTTTCATATACCTGTTGGCTTTTTGTATGTCTTCTTTTGAAAAATATTCTTGTCCTTTGCCCACTTTTTAATGGGATTATTATGTTTTCTCCTGTTGGGTTGTTTGAGTTAGTCCCCTCAGATGAATAGTTTGCAAATATTTTCTTCCGTTCAACAGGTTGTCTCTTCACTATTATTTCTTTTACCATGCAGAAGCTTTTTAGTGTAACAAAGTCTCATTGTTTGTTTTTGTTTGTTTGTTTTTGCCTGTGCTTTTGAGGTCTTAGTCATAAATTATTTGTTTAGATCTTCTGCATGTGGCTATCTAGTTTGTCCAGCAGCATTTATTAAAGAGGGTGTCCTTTCCCCTGTTACTAGTTTTTGTCAGCTGTGTCAAAGATAAGTTGGCTCTAAATATGTGGCTTTGTTGCTAAGTTCTTCATTCTGTTCCTTTGTGCTACTTACATGTTTTTCTACCAATACCATGCTGTTTTGGTTATAGCCTTGTAATGTGTTTTGAAGTTAGGTAATGTGATGATGCCTCCAGCTATGTTCTTTTTGTTTAGGATTGCTTTTGACTATTTGGGCTCTTTTTTGGTTCCATATGAATTTTAGGATTATTTTTTTCTGATTCTGTGAAGAATGACATTGGTATTTTAATAGGGATTGCATTGAATCTGTAGATTGCTTTGGGCTGTATGGTCATTTTAACAATATTGATTCTTCTGATCCATGGGCCTAGGATGTTTTTCCTTTTGTTTGTGTCATCTTTAATTTCTTTTAATGGTATTTTGTAGTCCTTCTTGTAGAGATTTCCACCTCCCTGGTTAAATTTACTCCTAGGTAGTTTAATTTTTTCTAGCTTTTAAGTGAGATTGACTTACTGATTTCTTTCTTGGTTAGATCATTTTTGGTATACAGAAATGATACTGACTTTTGCACGTTGATTTTGTAACCTGCAACTTTCCTGAATTTATTTGCCAAATCTAAGACGTGTTTTTGGTGGAGTCTTTAGGTTTTTTAAATATAAGATCATTTGGGAGGCTGAGGTGGGCAGATCACTTGAGCTCAGGAGTCCAAGACCAGCCTGGCCAACATGGCGAAACCCTGTCTGTACTAAAAATACAAAAATTAGCCAGGCATGGTGGCACGTGCCTATAATCCCAGCTACTCAGGAGGCTGACTGAGGTAGGAGAATCGCTTGAACCCGGGAGGTGGAGGCTGGAGTGAGCCAAGATCACACCACTGCACTCCAGCCTGGGCAACAGGGCGAGACTCCGTATAAAATGTGTATATATATGATCGTATCATCAGCAAAGACAGACAGTTTAACTCCTTTTGAATGTTGAGGCCTTTTATTTCTTTCTCCTGTCTGATCGCTCTGTCTAGGACTTCCAGTGCTATGTTGAATAAAAGTGGCAAAAGTGGGCATCCTTGTCTTGTTCCAGTTCTTGGAGGAAAGATTTTCAACTTTTTCTCATTCATATGATGTTAGCTTTGGGTTTATCATGTATGACCTCTATTATTTTGAGCTATATTCCTTCTATGCCTAGTTTGTTAAGTGTTTTTATCAAATTTCTTAAGTCTTCGGAATCTAGTGTAAATAGGCTTTCTGAAGCCTTCTTTCATCCAGCTTCAAACCTTGAAGATACGGTACATTGTCTCTTCCTATAGTGCTTAGTATTACTATTCAGGTTGAGCACCTCTAATCCAAAAATCAGAAATTCAAATTGCTACAAAATCTGAAACTTTTTGAGCACTGGCCTGATGCCAAAAGTGGAAAATTCCACATCTAATTTCATGTGACTGGTTGTAGTCAAACGCAGGCGCATAACACACTGTTGATTCAGTGTCCTTAAGGGAGAAAAGATATTCTGGTGATGCTACTGTGCTGCTTAGCATTACCCTGAACACTATTTTTTCACAATATTAATTATATGCCTTCTGTTTTTTTTTTGTTTTTGTTTTTTTTTTTTGAGACACAGTCTCGCTCTTGTCCCCCAGGCTGGAGTGCAATGGTGCGATCTTGGCCTCCGCCTCCCGGGATCAAGAGATTCTCCTGCCTCAGCTTCCCAAGTAGCTGGGATTGCAGGCACATGCCACCAAGCCCAGCTAATTTTTGTATTTCTAGTAGGGATGGGGTTTCACCATGTTCTCCAGGCTGGCCTCGAACTCCTGACCTCAGTCTATCTGCCTGCCTCGGCCTCCCAAAGTGCTGGGGTTACGGGTGTGAGCCACTGCGCCCAGCCGATATGCCATATTTTTTTTTTACTATTAAGTACTTAAGTGTAAGAAAATAATTAGTTATTACATCGTATAAATTCAGAGTCATGAATGATGGTGATGCCAAACAACTACAGATCGTTCACAGGAGTGGCAGAGATAGTGATACTTTTGCTTTTTGATGGTTCAGTATACATAAACTTTGTTTTATGCCCAGATTTATTTCAAATATTATGTAAAATTACCTTCAGGCAATGTGTATGTGGCGTATATGAAACATGAAATGAATTTTGTGTTTAACTTGGATCTCATTCCCAACATATCTCATTATATATGTGCAGATACTCCGAAATCTCTCAAATCAGAATTTCAAAACACTTCTCATCGCATGCATTTCAGATAAGGGCTACTCAGTCTGTATTGTAACTATTCGTTTAATCTGACTACTTCCTTCAGACACTAGTGAACAAATCTTTTTTATCTCCTTTGTGTCTTTTACTGAAAAAATGGGTGGATGGAGAGAGAAATTTGCCATGTAAACCACATAGCGCTATCATATTATGTTGTAATTATATTAGGGAATTTTCAAGAGAAGGTTGCCTTTTTTTATAATCAAATATCACTTATAATTTATTCGGTGTTAATTTTCTCCATTGCACATTTCTTTCTAATAATTTACTTTTATAAAACAAAAAACATGTAATTACTTGGAGTAGGGGAGAAGACTGATTGAATATTATAATTTTTTTAGTTCACAGAGAAGAAATTGTTATATAGCACCTTGCACATTTTAAATCAGAGAAAGTGGTGGATATTAAGGAGGTGAATGGGTAAATCTTTAGTTTAACTTATTTTCTTTCCCACCACTCTCTTTCTTAGTAGGGGGTTCAATTCTAGGATGTAATACTTAAACAGTAGATTTAATAGAATGTATTATACCCTTGAATTGACCATCTGGTTAAATCAGTAACCCTGCCCATGAAAGTGTCTAATAGACTATTCTGATTCCAATTTTGTTCTGTGTCTCCTTAACTTCTTCTTTCTTTCAGAAACCATCCAGACTTAGTGAACATTAAGCACAGACACTCTTAATGCCTTTTTCGTATAGTGACTACCCGTGATGCTTTACTAGATATGTGAGGTAAAAACGATTGTCATAAAACAAATATTTTTTCCAGAAAAATAATTTTGTAATTGGGATTTGTTTTCCCAAGTAAGGATATGGTATAAAATATGTTGTAAAAACAAAGATAAAACAATGTTAAGCTTTAGTAATAATTTAAAATAATAAAGTATTAAATTGACTTAAATTAATTGATTTTATAAAAGCTTAATTTGTTCACTTAAGCTATCATGCTACTGAAATCTCCAGTCTTATCACCTCTGCCCTTCCTTTTAGTATATGACCTCATTGGCACTTTCAGAAAAAAATGAGCACTATCAAAATGAGAACTCCCCCAGCGTTTTGCCTCACAACCAACTTCTTTCCATCTGTATTCGTTCCTTTATCTATCCTTCCTTCCTATTATGGTGGAATAGGTGTTTCTCCTTCAAGCCAGAGAGCAAAAGCCCTGAAAGCTTGCTCTCTGGATTTTCTCTCCTCTCCTATATTATCAGCTCTTTTTCTCTGGGTTCTTTCCGCCAGTGCTTATCATACTCAAGTCTCTTCCATCTTAAGAAATAATAATTCCTTGGAGTCAAAGATGATCACTTCAGAGCTTTAAAAAAAAAGAGAGAGAAATAATAATTCTTTAACCTTGTGTATTACTCCAGCACGTGCCTTATTTTTCCCCTTCAAAGAATTGCTTACGTATGTTGTCTTAGTTTACATATGTCTCATTCACTCCTCAGCCTTCTACAATATAGACCCTGCCACCACATCACTGCAACTGTTTTTGCCTACTCCAGTATTCATTGTTGACTTCATCATTGCTAAATTTAGTAGATACTTTTCGACTCTTACCTTACTAGACCTCTCTGCAGATTTTTATACTATTTGCTATTGTGCCCTTTTTGCAAATCTTTTTCTTAACAGTCCTTCGCTTTGCTCTCATTCAGCCTACTCTCATGACTTCGATCACTGCGTTATGCTGATTCCAGTAAATCTGTATCTTCAGCTTGCTCTTGAGCTTTACTGTTTACTCTACTTTCCAAGAGCTATGCCACTTAGATGTCTTACAGGTCCCCAAAATTCAGCCTATGCAGAATGGAGCTTTCACCTACCTGTTCTCTCAAAGCTTTTCCTCCTGCCTGGTTTTTTACTTCAGTGAATAGTGCTGTCATTACTTTGTTGCCTGTGGCAGAAATCATTATCTTTAATTTCTTCTTCCTTACCCACAATAGTCAATCATGAAGGACTCTACTTCCTATCTGTCTGTTCTCTTTAGTAACCACCATTCTGCAATAGCCATCATCATCTCTCATTGAATAATTTTAACACTAATTGCTTGTAACTGTTCTCTCTGACTTCTGTCTTTATTTACTCTCAGTAGGCATTCACAAGGCAGCCAAAGATAAATTTCCCAGATAAAATATAATTGATATTCTCTTGTAATAATTTTAAAAACCTTTAAAGGAGCCCTTCTTGCTGTTCTTGGAGTGAAAAGACTTTTATGTTGTGGCTTCTGATTTTATCCCCAGTCTCATCTTCAGTTTTATACAGTATCCCGTCTCCCTCAAATGCTTTATTTTCTCTTGCCTCATGTGACTTCTCCTCTCCTAAATGACACACACACACACACACACACACACACACACACACACACAGGTTATCAAAGTGTGATCCTGGAGCCCCTTGGGTGTCTATGAGATCCTTTTAGAGGGTCTGCAAGGTCAACACTATTTTTTTAATAATACTATGACATTATTGGTTTTTTCATTCTCATTCTAATGAGTATCTAATGGATCTCTTTCAGAGGTGATTGACCATGTGATGATGCCATTCTGTTGCTCTGGTGGCTAGTGGATATACATTTTGTAGTTTTAAAAGTTCTCATTTTAAAATTCGTATAGGGTACATATTGTGACAGATATAATAAGCCAAAGCTTGTCAGGGTCCACCGTAATTTTCAAGAGAGTAATGGGATTCTGGGACCGAAAGGTTTGAGAACACCCATTTAGGCCTCAGTTAGTTGGCATTTCCTCTGAGTAGTCTTTGTTTGGTTCTCCACCAAAGTCCCCTTTGAGTAACCTTTTCTGTTGCACTTGCCATATCATAGCACTTACCATATTGTATCGTGGTGGGTTACTTACCTTTTTGGGCCAGTAAACACAGAAAACTCTCTAAAAGAAGGAACCTGTTGTATCCTCAGTACCTAGCACAGTTGTGAGTACATAGTAAGTGTTCAATAAACACATGTTGCGTGAGTGTCTTTGAAAGTCTTTGGAGATGACCTGAATTATTTATTATCAAATTATGATTACTATAACATGTTTTAAATTATAACCATTTTGTGCCTTAGGGACACATTCATTTCTTAACTTTTTTGACCCACTAATATCTGAATAGGTTTTAGAAAGCAAGTTTTATTTTATATGTGTGTGTTATGTTCATATATTAGAGCAGAAGGAATCTACTACTGGGAGTCAGAAGCTCTGTATCTCAATCTGTATCTTCCACAAGTAGCTGGAGCCTTGGAAAAGTCTTTTTATTCCTTTGAAGCTAACTTCCCTCGTCAAATAATGGGACTGGACTAGGTTATCTAAAAAGTTTTTCCTTGTACAACATTGTATGAGTATATTGAATGATGTCAAATATATATTAAATGTGATTTATATTTATGTATATTTTATTAAAATACACATAGAGTTATCTATATATTAAAATAACTTTGTTTTTACAGGAAGGATGATAAAGACTATGCTTTAAAACAAATAGAAGGAACTGGGATCTCTATGTCGGCATGTAGAGAAATAGCAGTAAGTGAAGCTCTTTTTATCATCATTATTATCAACTGACTTATGAGTACCAACTATATAAGGCTCTATATTGTGTTTGTCACATTAATTGAAAGTTAGTGAATATTTTTTATATCAACTGTATGTAGAAAAAATATTAAAGAGATATAAAGGGGGCATGTAGTTCTGTCTATATAAACTCTTCATTTGGGGTAAAGTAAATTTCAGTTGTTTATATAAATACATATTTTCCCAATAAATGTCACTAACAGTGAAGGGTCCAGTTATTTCATTGAGAGCAGTAAAAGTGGCATGTTAGTCCATATAAAATTCATATTTTTATTTTAATAGAATGGGATTAATGAATTAGTTATATCAAAGTGAGATTGTTTTATTTGATTTTTATTGCTTGTATCTGTTCATTTGAGTATGTAAACATTTATGCCCTTTTATTTTGGAAGCATAGTTTTCTATATTGTGAGTAGAATCTCATTTTGATTCGAAAGTCTTTGGGTTAATGCATTGCTTAATAATTATCCATACATTTAAATTGAGCATTACTTTTTCAGATTTTACATCAGTTTTTACTGTTTTAATACTGTGGGTCCAATTTTGTCTTTTCTAGCTTTACACAGAATATTCTATGATATATATTATAATCTTTGCTTTTGTTGCTCTCAGCCCTTCTATTTACCCATAATAGTCTATTATGACCTGGAAATGTTAAACAATTTTGCATATTTACCAGATTCTGTACCAATGAGTCTTCAACCAACTCAAGTAGGTAAAAATAAACAGAGCAAGTCGGTCAGGGTCTTTAGCCTAAAGTATTTACAGTATGTTAAAGAAAAAGAGTCCTAACTCTAAGAACAGTGTGCCAAGTACTGTGATACAAGTATATGAAAATGGAGAAGGGTGTACATCTAAACTAAAGTAGAAAATCAAGGAAAGCTCCAGGTTTGGAAACACATGTAAGAGTTATATCCATGAGGGAAGAATAAGGATGAGATGGTGGGATATTGTTAACTAAAGATAGACCATGCTGGAAAATGTAGTTCATTTAATTGATAAAATTTTCATACTTTTCGATCTTGAGACCAGGTATCTGTATGTTAACAGTCAGTTCTTCAACATCTATTCTGTATATACCAGTCAGTTTTAAAGAATTAAAAGCCGTTGAAATATGGTTAGTGTGTTAGAAGTCAGGATGTTGATTATCCTTGGAGGGAATACAGAGCATTCAGGGTGCTGGCAATTTGATGTTGCTCTGGGTCTGGTTACATGGGTTATATATGTGAAAATTCACTGAGCTGTGTACTTATTATTCACATGCTTTTCTCTGTTTATTAGTCTTTAACAAAATGTTTTTTTTTAACAAAAAACAAAACTCAGTTCAGAAACAGACATGATTATCTTGACATGTATCATGATAACTCTAAATGCCCTCAAACACAGAAAGAAGCATGAAAGCCTCATTTAATGTACTTGATCATGGTTCTTCAATCTAAGACGAGCAGAAATTTTTAATTTTTATGAAGTCTTACTAATTTTTCCTCTTATGGCTATTTTCTGTATGTGGCTGAAGAAATCTTTACCCACTGATTGTGAAAATATTTCCCAATATTTTCTTCTACAAGCTTTATAGTGTTTTTATTTCTAGTTTATGATATAGTCAATTTTTGTTTGTGATATGATACAGAGTTTGAATCCTCCCCCACATGAATGTACAGTTGTAGCATCATTTTTGGAAAACATTCTTTCCCATAGAATTCCTTTGGCATCTTTGTAAAAAAAAAAGTATACATTTATACATTTGGACTCTGTTTTGTTCCATTGTTCTCTCTGTCTAGCCTTATACCAATAGATAACTCTACCTTTCTAGCAAGACTTGAAGCCAGGTGGTATAAGGCCACCAGCTTTCTTCTCTGTCAGAATTGTCTGTGATATTTTAGGTTCTTTAGCATTATCATATAAATGTTTACATCAGCTAATTAGTTTCTTTCTTTTTTTTTTTTTAAAGCCTATTGAGACTATAATTTGGATCAATTCAAAGAATAATAGTGTTGAGACTTTCAAGCGAGCAGAAAGATACTTAACCATTTTATTTATTTATTATATAATTACTTTAAAAAGTATATATATATAGTGTAGTATATATCCTGAGACATTTCTAAATTAACTGGTAGGTTTTTGGTGATTCCTTGGGATTTTTTTCTACATAATTATGTCATCTATGAATAGGAGTACTTTCACTTCTTTCCGTATTTATGCTTTTGTTTCTTTTTTTTTTCTTTTCTCTTACTGAACTGGTTAGGCCATCTCACACAATGTTGGATAGTGATGAGAGCAGGTATCTTTGACTTATTCCCAACTGTGAGGAAAATGTTTCCACTTTCACCGTTCAGTATAATGATAGCTACAGATTTTTCATAGATGCCATTAATCAAGTTTAGGAAGTTATATTCCTAGTTTCCTAAGAATTTTTTTCATAAATGATACTGAATACTGAATTTTATCAAATGCTTTTTTCTACATAGATAGCAACAACCATATAATTCTTCTCTTATTCTGTTAATTTAGTACAAAATATTTTCAGTTTTCTTTGTGAATTTTTTCTTTTTATCTGTAAGTTATTTAGAATTATATTGCTTAATTTTTAAACGTGAGGTATTTCTAGATAACTTACTGTTACTGATTACTAATTTATTTTCATTGTGGTCAGAGAAAAGAGACCTTATATTTTAGAGATACATACTGAAATATAGGTGAAATGATACAATATCTGGGATTTACTTCAGAATTATCCAGGTTTGGGTGGGAAGAGTGGATATTAGCATAAATAATATAAGTTTGTGAGTGGCTAATGGTACATAGAAGTTTGTTTTAATATTCTGTTTTATTTAGTTTTGAAATTTATATAAGAAAAAGTTAAGAATGAAATAATTCTCATTTTTTCTGGCAAGTTTTTATCAAGCCTTCCTCCTTTGCATTTATTAATTCTTCCTCAAAGAAGTCCTGTGTCCCCAGCATTTACCTCAGTTACTCTCAGATTATACCCAGTTTGTTTCTTTGATATAACACTCATTGCATATGTAATTACAGGGTTCTTTTGATCTGTGTGTCTGGTTACTTACATTGTTATCTGTTCTCTCCCAACTCTAGACTGCAATGCATTTCTTCCCCAGGGAGTGCTAGGTCTGGCATGTAGTCTTTGCTCCATAAGTAAGTGTAGAAGGGAGGGAGGGAGGGTGGGGAGGAACTCTGAGAATTTCTTCTAAAAGCAAAGAGCATTGCATATCTTCATCTTCATTTTATTGTAAGTGGTTTGTCTTATACATTTTCAGAATATCCTGTGAGCTGTAATTCCGTTATTGTAGACATTTTTCAAACTGCATATGAGTAGATCATCAGTATTCCACAAAACTGCCTTATATATAGTTGGGATGTGGGAACAGAGGTATAGCTCTGGACTTTACTTTTCTGCTTACCTCTACTTTAACCTAAGCATACCTCAGTTTTTATCAATTTGCAAGAATTTGGTTGAAAAAGGTTTCACAGGTTTAAATATATTGAAATAATTTTGGAATTGTTTTTCCGTGTTTTTAGCAGTGATTTCAAGTCAACTGTCACCATACTCATACATTTAGAATTTATTTTTTATCTTTGCTACATTATGAAATGTTAATGTTAAAAATGCAATACAGTTTGGTGAATATTAGGTTTTTTTAACCCATTTTCTCACCATTGTGATATTTATTGAGAAGACACAGTTTTAAGTATTTATTTTTTAATGTATTTGTACTATAGAAGTTCAAATGAAATGTGATATTGTATGTAACAGCTGGAATAAATTAAGTTTATGGTGAATTCCGTAGTCAAAACAGCAATCTTAATTCTCAGAAAATAGGATTTTTTTTCTCTCCTAGCAGAATTGGGAAAACATAGTTGGTTTCTGTGATGGAAACTATTACATGAGTATCTTTAAACCTTTTGTTTTCAAAATATTTTCATACAAAATCTTCAAAAAGGTAAAAAAATAACTTCTACAGTATTAAAAACTAGGATCTATGTGCTCTTGGCTCCGAATAGGGTCATGCAGTGCTGAAGTTCTTTTCATCACCAAGGAAAACCTGCTACTGTCTCAGCATCAGAGCATCAACCACACATGAATGCGTAAGGGGTAGCACCTTCACTAGACTCTTTGGGCTCCTACCCTGGCTCTGCCACTTCACTAGCTTTTGGTACCCAAAACAAGTTACTTGATTTGTGTTTCAGTTTCCTCATTTGTAAAAATGGGACAGTGCTTGGTAGGTAGTAGGCGTTTAGCAAATGTTACCTCTGCTAGCAGCATAGCTCTTAGGTCTTTCGGAATTTCTTCAATATAAATATTTACTTAAAGGTAATTGTCCACTGAGACTCTCAGTTCCATCACCAATCCTCAGTGGCCATTCTCTTTTAATCCCAAAGTGACCTATCTGTCTCCTAATATGTTTCCCTAAAAAAACAACAGCAGCAAAACACCACCACCAACAAAGGTGTTTTCCTTATTCAGTAGTAATAGTTACTCACTGTAGTGGTTTGCTTTACTTGCCCTAACAAAATGCTACAGGCTGAGTGGCCTAAACAGCAGTAGTTTATTTTCTTACAGTTGTGGAGGCTCAAAGCCTAATATCAAGGTGCTGTCAGAGTTAGTTTCCTCTGAGACCTCTTTCTTTGGCTTGCAGATAAGCTCCTTCTTCCTGTCTTGTCAGATGGTCATTTCAGAGACACTCCTGGTGTCTCTCTGTATGTCCCAGTCATCTCTTCTTGGGAGGACACCAGTCAGATTGGGTTAGGGCCCACTCTAAAGACCTCATTTTAACTTAATTACTTCTTAAAAGGCCTTATCTCCAATACAGTCATGCATCACTTAATTACTGGGCTATGCTCTGAAAAGTGCGTCATTAGGCAATTTCAGGTCCTGCCATCACAGAGTGCACTTACACAAGCCTAGATGGTAGAGCCTACACACACCAGGCTGTTTGTAGCCTATTCCTTCTAGGCTGCAAACCTATATAGCATGTTGCTATACCGAATACTATAGGCAACTGTAAAACAGTAGTAACTGTTTGTATCTCTCAGCATATTAAATAGAAAAGGAACAGTAAATATATGGAATAAACACAGAAAAAGTACAGTAAAAATACAGAAACATAGAAAAGGTACAGTAAAAATACAGAATAAATGATAAAAAGTGGGCTGTTCTGCCTATGGAGTAGCCATTCTTTAATCCTTTACTCTCTTAGTAACCCTGCTTTCACTTTACTCTATGCACTGACCCCGAATTCTTTCTTGTTCAAGAGCCCTTCCCCCAGAAAAAAATCCCCTAAAAAATGGTACACCTATATGTATAGGACTGTTAGCATAACTGAGACTTACAAGTCTGGACGTTGCTCCGGGTGAGTCAGTGAGTAGTGAGTGAATGTGAAGACCTCGGACATTAGTGTACAGTACTGCAGACTTGATGAACACTGTGCACTTATGCTGCATTAACTTTATAAAACATATTTTACTTTCTTCAGTTAACTTTAGTTTACTGTAACTTTTTTTACATTACAAACTTTTTTTTACTATTGTAATAACACTTAGCTTAAAATACAGATTGTACAGCTGTACAAAAATATTTGTATTCTTATTATATAAGCTTTTTTCTATTTTTAAAAGTCATTTTTTTTACTTTTTCAACTTTTAGGTTCAGGGGGTACATGTCTAGGTTTGTTACATGAGTAAATTGCATGTCACTGAGGTTTGGTGTATGAATGATCTCATCACCCAGAAACGGAGCATAGTACCTATAGTTTTTCCCCTTCCCCCTGCCTCACCCTCCCTCCTCTCCTAGTTCCCAGTATCTATTGTTGTCATCTTTATGTCCATGTTTACCCAGTATTTAGCCTCTTTTAAGTAAAAACATGTGGCATTTAGTTTTCTGTCCCTGTGTTAATTTGTTTAGGGTAATGGCCTCCAGCTGCATCCATGTTTCTGCAAAAGGCATGATTTTATTCTTTTTTGTGGCTGTGTATGTACCATGGTGTATATGTACCACATTTTCTTCATCCAGTCCACTGTTGCTGGGCATCTAGGTTGATTCCATGTCTTTGCTACTGTGAATAGTGCTACAATAACATATGAATGCATGCGTCTTTTTGTAAACTAAGAACCACATACATTAACCTTGCCTGCACAGGGTCAGGATCATGAATATCATTGTCTTCCACCTCCACATCTTAGCCCACCAGAAAGTCTTCAGGAAGGCCAGGCGTGGTGGCTCCCAACACTTTGGGAGGCCGAGGTGAACACATCACTTCAGGCCAGGAGTTTAAGACCAGCCTGGCCAACATGGCGAAACCTTGTCTCTACCAAAAAAAAAAATACAAAAATTAGCCGGGTGTGGTGGTGTGCGCCTGTAGTCCCAGCTACTCGGAAGGCTGAGACTTGAGAATTGCTTGAATCTAGGAGGCGGAGGTTGCAGTGAGCTAAGATTGTGCCACTGTACTTCTTCCTGGGTGATATGAGACTCTGTCTCAAAAAAAAAAAAAAAAGAAGGAAAGAAAAAAGTCTTTGGGGCAATAACTTGCATGGAGCCGTCATCTCCTATGATAACAGTACCTTTCAGACTGCTCCTGAAGGACCTGCCTGAGGATGTTTTACAGTTAACTTAAAAAATAAGTCGAAGGTGTATACTCTAATGATAAAAAGCATAATGTAATAAAAAAGCCAGGTATAAAGACATTTGTTATCATTATCAAATGTTGTGTGCTATATATAATGATATTTGCTAGACTTGTATGAGACTGACATCGTGATAGGTGTATTTATACCAGCATCGCCACACACATGAGTAATGCACATTGTGCTACAATATTATGAAGGTTGTGTATCACTAGGGGATAGAAATTTTTTAGCTCCATTATAATCTTATGGAACCAACAGTGTATATGCTGTCTGTTATTGACTGTAACATCATCATGCAGCATATCTACATTACAAGGTATTGGGGGTTACATCTTCAGTATATGAATTTTGAGGGAACACAGTTCAGCCCATAACACTATCTGTCACTACTCTGGCGGTAGTTACTTTCAGTACGAAGTCTTTACACTCCTAGACTTCTTGTCTGCTTAATCAGATTGATGAATCTTTTTTTTTTTTTTTTTTTTTTTTTGAGACAGAGTTTTGCTCTTGCTGCCCAGGCTGGAGTTCAATGGTGCAATCTCTGCTCACCAGCACCCTCCACCTCCTGGGTTCAAGTGATTCTCCTGCCTCAGCCTTCCCAGTAGCTGGGATTATAGGCATGTACCACCACGCCCAGCTAAGTTTTGTAGTATTAGTAGAAACAGGGTTTCTCCATGTTGGTCAGGCTGGTCTTGAACTCCCAACTCAGGTGATCCACCCACTTTGGCCTCCCAGAGTGCTGGGATTACAGGCGTGAGCCACCATGCCTGGCCCTGTGAAATTTTTTTCAATTGATATTTGACGAAGTAGAAATATTTTTGTTCTTTCTGTTTTGAGATGGAGTCTCACTCTGTCACACAGGCTAGAGTGCACTGGCGTGATCTCAGCTCACTGGTACCTCCACCTCTCGGGCTCAAGCGATTCTTCTGCCTCAGTCTCCTGAGTAGCTGGGATTACAGGTGTGTGCCACCACACCCAACTGATTTTTTGTATGTTTTAGTAGAGATGGGGTTTGATCATGTTGGCCAAGCTGGTCTTGAACTCCTGACCCTCAGTGATCTGCCTGCCTCAGGCTCTCAAAGTGCTGAGATTACAGGCATGGGCCATTCACCCTGGCCACAAAGTAGATTGGTTTTATAAAGAAAGCAGTGACTTTAGTTCATAGATCAGAAACCAAAGAGTGGGTTGTATGATCTCCTTTAGTTTAGTTGTGCCTTTTGTTAATTTACACAATCATTTATTCATGTGTTCACCAAATAGTTAATAAGGGCCTCTGTGGTACCAGGCCATATGCTAGGAGCTGGCCATGCAGCCATGAGAATAAATACGCAGTGCCTGCCGTTGTCAAGTTTACTACCTGGTATGTATTTAAGACTTTTGTGTCTCTGGATTATAAAGACACATGATCTGGACATAATCCATTCCTCTAGGATGTTAGCTCTTGGGAGGTATTGGTATTAGACAATAGTAGTTAAAAGTACTGGCTTTCGGTTTTAAAAGTTAATTTATTAATTGCTGGTTCTACCACTTCCTAGAATGTACATACTTGGCATCTGGGAGAAGAGCTTTATCAAATGGTTGCTGCAGTGTTTTGAATACAAGGGTGAAATGAAGCCTTTCATTGTAGGTAAAATTCAGGAGACACTAAGAATAACTTTATATATAGGTTCCTAATAATTGTGGAGCTCTTTTGCCAACACTTTGGAATTTGTTGGTTTTTTCTTATAATGTACACCTTGCCAATTACTAGAATTTGAAATAGCTGTCTAGCTTAGGACTGTGTTCCAATTTTGAGATAATAGGGAAAACCACTGAACTAGAATTAAAACTACCTCTTTGAGCCAGCTGGGAGATCCAGGATTATCAAAAAGTCTAGACTTTCCCTGTCAGATTATTTGCATTGTTTATTAATTAGGGAATGATCAATTTTAGATAATACCTTTTAGGTTTCTAAAGATAATATAATCACCAAAGTCTTATAAGTTTGAAAATTGTATTCTAAAAGCAGAAATAATATAACCTGAACTTAATCTTGCTCCTGAATAAAATAATTATCACACCAGAGAATAATATTTAACATATGATTGAATATTTAATTGATTTCCAGTCTTTGCTGAAGTTCATTTCAAAGCCCCCAGTATAGTGTTAACTTTACGTTGATTCATTTTTTTGTGTGGCAGTATTCTTATAAAAGGCACTGAAGTTACAAGTTTTAAGATCTTGATTTTCTCACCTGGCTGTCCAGTATTTGGAGCACATTTGGAAGGCACTGTTGAAACCTGTTTTTACTGATAAAGACATTGTATTGGGCTTCATGAGAGACTTTCTTGTTGTTGCAGATGTTTTTGCTTTTGCTTGGCAGGGGTAGGGGTGCTTTTTCCTGGATGGATTGTTAGGCCACTTTGGTTATCATAAAATAAGGAGATAAAATATTTTAAGTAAAATAATATTCTTTTATGAGAGGAGAAAGCACAAACCCATGAAAATATGCTCTCTTTGGGTGCTTCTGTTTAAGTTCTTTGTTATTTTATGAAAAGTTACAAAATTTTAATCAACTTTACTATGTAATTTAAATGCCTGAAATTAGGTACTGTATCTTATAGGGTTGCACAATTTAATTTTCATGTGATAATTGGTGTTAATGAATGTTGCATCTTCCAGTGTTGCAAGTAATCTTTGATATTTTCTAAAAGGGATTGCAAACTGCGGATTTAAGTTCAGTTGTTATGTGATGTCAAAGCCTAGACAACTTATAGAGTGGGAGAAAGTTTTGTAAATCATATATTTGATAAGGCATTAGTATCTAGACTATGTAAAGAACTCCTACAACTCAACAGCAACAACAGAACAACCTGATTTAAAAATGGGCAAAGGACTTATTAAGTAGACATTTCTCTAAAGACGATCTACAAATGGTCAGTAAGCACATGAAAAGATGTTCAACACCATTAGTCGCTAGGGAAATGCAAACCAAAACCACAGTGAGATACTACTTCATACTCATTAGGATATATGTTAATTTTTAAGGACAAAAAGGGAGAAATAACCAGTGTTGGTAAGGATATAAAGAAATTGGAACCCTCATGCGTTGCAGATGGGAATGTAAAATGCTACAGCTGCAAGTTTGGTGGTTTCTCAAAAAATTAAACATAGAGCAATAATTTGATCTGTGTTTTCCATTGTTAGGTTTATGCTCAAAGCATTGAAAGCAGGGACTTTCTACAGGTAGTCGTATACCAGTGTTCACAGCAGCATTAATCACAATAACCAGAGGTGAAAGCAACCCATGAACATCAACAAATGAATGGATAAACAAAATGTGATATATATATATATATATGTATATATATATATATATATATGCATACAGTGGAATGTATTTACCTTCATTTCATAAAGAATGAAACTGATACTTGCTACATCATGGATGAAGATATTAGGCTAAGTGAAATAAGCCTGGCATGAAAGGATACATGTTGTATGGTTCCACTTACATGAAATACCTAGATTAGGAAGATTCTTAGGGACAGATAGTAGAGTAGAGATTACCAGGGCCTGGGAAAAAGGCAGTGGGGTTATTGTGTAATGCACGGGTCCCTGGGCCAGCACCGGTACTGTTGGGAACTGGGCTGCACAGCAGGAGATGAGCCATAGGCAAGCAAGTATTTCTGCCTGAGCTCTGCCTCCTGTCAGATCAGCAGTGGCATTAGATTCTCATAGGAGCTCGAACCCTATTGTGAACTGCGCATGTGAAGGATCTGGGTTGCGTGCCCCTTATGAGGATCTAATGCCTAATGAATGATCTGAGGTGAGACGGTTTCATCCAAAAACCATCCACCAACACCTCCTTGCATCCCCTTTCCGTTGTCTGTGGTAAAATTGTCTTCCACAAAACTGGTTTCTGATGCCAAAAAGGTTGGAGACCACTGGTTTAATGGATTCAGAGTTTCTGTTTGGGATGACAAAAATAAAAATTCCAAAATGGATAGTGGTGATGATTACAGAACGTTGTGAATTTACTTAAAGGTTACCACTGAATTGTACACTTAAAAATGGTTAAAATGGTAATTTTTATGTTATATATATTTTACCACAATCAAAAAATGCAAACAAAATAACCAACCAAACAACAACAAAATAGATTTACTCAGATATACCTGTTCAGTGTCTTTTCCTCACAGATTTTTTCTCGTTTGTTACTGAAGCATTGGTCTCAAAATTGTGTGGGCGCTTACTAGATTTTTAAGGTTGATCACCCGGGGTTTATATTGCCTTTGAATTACAAATAGTTTGGGTTTTTTAACATTATTTTTGTGGCAGAAATTGTTAATGGATCTCCTTTGTTTTACAGTTACTTCGAGAGCTTAAGCATCCAAACGTCATTTCTCTTCAAAAGGTGTTTCTCTCTCATGCTGATAGGAAGGTGTGGCTTCTGTTTGACTACGCTGAACATGACCTCTGGGTAAGGTGAATTGTTGGCAGACTTGAACGATTGGTTTCAGTCAGGGATTGTTAAGAGTGACTAAAAACAATTAGATGTTCCGCTTATTATGAGACTTATGTTTTTAAAATAGAAGTAACCTCATAAAATGTTGTTGGTGGCCTTACCGAGGCTAGAGTATTTGGCTTTGTATTATTACTTTTCAGTCTTGTTACTTTGATTTTTTTAAACAGATACTAAAGAAAACAGTAGACGCTAAAGAGTGTTCAACAAGTATTCAGTATTGCTTCATACAGTTTTTTGACCAAATAAAAAGTAACTGTAATAACTATAAAATTTTGCTCTAAAATATAAAAGTAGCATATTTTCTTTTATTCCATCATATAAAGGTAATATAAAATGAGAAGGTGGTATCCTCATGTAGAAGGACAAATATGCTATCTTTGGAGAGATCTAATAGTTCTACTGTTACTTGTCATATAGCATTAGGCAAGCCTTTTGGTGGCTTTGAAGCTGTAGTTTACCCAATCTATAAAATGTAATACTTTCTTGCCTTTTTTTAACAACGTTTTTCTGAGGAACAATCTTGTATTTGAAAAGTTTTATAAATGAGACATACAAATGTAGGAAACTATTATTATCAACTATTCGCAACTGAGATTTAATATTCTAATTCTTGTTTTCATTGGCATTAATTTAATTTAATATAGTCATGCACCATATAACATTACTGTCAACTACGGACTGCATATATGATGATGGTCTCATAAGATTATAGTACCATATTGTTACTGTACCTTTTCTGTGTTTACATATGTTTAGATAATACGCTTAATTACTATTGTGTCACATTGCCTTCCTTATTCAGTACAATAAGATGTATAGGTTTGTAGCCTAGGATCAGTAGGCTCTACCATATAGCCTAGGTTCGTAGTGGGGTCTATCATCTAGGTTTGTGTAAATACACTCTGTGATATTTGGACAACTACAAAATCACCTAACAATACATTTTTCAGAATGTATCCATTAAGTATATGGTATGTATACTTTGCATTTGTTATGTAGCCCTGGAATGTAAAGAAAATGACAGTAGGAAGTTCCCCCACTGTAGTTTCTTGTCATTTTAAAACATTGGTTAAAAAAAAAAGCCACTTGTAATACTATTGAAGAAATATATATGAAATAGATTAATTACCTTACCTCTCCTACATATTTGTTCCTTTCATTCTTGCTCTGGCAGAGTTTTAATATATTTTTAAGGTGCTCTATCTTTATCTATTTTTATTAAGCTTAGAGAGAGCCAAAGAATCTTCTTCTTAAGGAGAACAGACTTGATTGTCACATCATATTTTAGGACAGGTGACAGAACAGTCTAGATTATTAAATTGTTGTGGCTCTGTTTTGTTTGCCTACTATTAAATACCTTGAAGTAAAGGCTGAGGAGAAAAAGTAGATTAATGCCACTAATTTAGATTAATCATGCTACATATGTGCAAACTGCTATACTTTACCTTCTCATAGATATTTGCTATATATTTTTACCTTTACTCATTCATCATTGGTCATTCCTTATTTGTGTCATATTCTATATATCATAAGAAAATAGCAAGTGAAAATGTTAACTTATAATGTTAAATATGTCTTATTTTTATTATGTTTACTAACTTCAAAAGCATACTTAATATTTACTTACAAATATTGGCCAAGGGTCTGCTCTGTGCAATATTAGGTGTCAGGGAAATGCACAGTGGTGTGCAAGGCATAGTTCCTGCAATTTAAGAGTGATCTGATTAAGATAATGAGCCCTATCAAGAGCATTTGAAAGTTTTAAAAAAATAAAACTTGTATATTTATTTATAAAGTAATTTTTCTGAGTATAAAGTTATGCTTTGTTTTGCTGGATGTCTAACAACATTATACATAGAAAGCTTTGATGTATGGTACAAGGCAGTTTTTTTTTCCTCAGAATCTTTTATATTTCTACATTTTTCCATTGTGAGCTGGTTTATCATTTCTTTGTGCTTGTGTGTATTTTATTGAAGCATCTCCCCACTTGCTTTCTTTATAACATATGTCATAAATAGGTTCTAGTTCTATGCCTTGTCAACCAGCCAGAAGTATCTCTTGAACTTTGTTCTATTTTTTTTTTCCATTTTATCTACCAGATAAATAGGGATCAAATATACTCTGAAAGTAATTTATTTTTAATTGTGTTTTAAAAATAAAAGCACAGCCTGGGTACAGAGGCTCACACCCATAATTCCAGCACTTTGGGAGGCTAAGGCGGGTGGATCACAAGGTCAGGGGTTCAAGACCACCCTAGCCAACATGGTGAAAGCCCGTCTCTACTAAAAATACAAAAAATTTTAGCTGCCTGTAATCCCAGCTACTCGGGAGGCTGAGGCCGGAGAATTGCTTGAACCTGGGAGGTGGAGATTACAGTGAGCCGACATCACATCACTGCACTCCAGCCTGGTAACAGAGTGAGACTCCATCTAAATAAATACATGCATACATACATACACAATATTTCCTAATTCCCTATTATGATAATTTATTTCCTGAAATACTATCATATGCTTAGGAAATGGAATTTTAGCCTCAGTTATTAGGGAATTTTAAAGTTATTTATGTTATTCAGGAGAATATGAAATTGTATTTTCCTGAGTGTTTATTTTTCTGTTAGGAAAATATTATACATCAAATTATTTTTTCCTTTTTTATAAGCTTCTGGTGATATTTTTTCTTTCTTTCAGCATATAATCAAGTTTCACAGAGCTTCTAAAGCAAACAAGAAGCCAGTTCAGTTACCTCGGGGAATGGTGAAGTCACTATTATATCAGATCCTAGATGGTATTCACTACCTGCATGCTAACTGGGTGTTGCACAGAGATTTGGTAAGTTGATGTGTAGTTGGTTTAGACTAGAAAGATGCGTTACAGTTGGATACTTTTCTAGTTGTCTGCAGATACCAGTGCTGTATGTAGGCCTGCAAACCTTATAGAGGTGGTGAGAATGCTACATTCTCAAAACATGGCCTAGTAGTGTGTTTTTATATAATGCATCCTGCTTCTCTGACATACACTAGGTGGTATTTATTTTGAAGTAAAAGAGGACACATTTGTTTTCCTAAGCTTCTGTTTGCTTTTAAGTTGATAAAGCATTGGCTTGCTTTATAATGATTATTAGATGGTTCAGATACTCATCTTTCAAATTCTTTAGTTTCTGAATAAAGACTCATTTACCATATATGTACATTTTAAAATGTGAACACCTTCCTGCCAACTGAAAATTAAGTTTTAAAGTTTTGATGTTTATAGTGTTTGAACAGTAGCTACATATGATACTAATATATGTAGTAATATAATGTTAACTCTCAAGAACATTGTTCAGAAGCTATATAACAAGATATATAACAGGATGTAAAATAATACAGCTGCTGTGGAAAACGCTGTGGCAGTTCCTTAAAAAATTAAAAATAAGATTTCCATATGATCCAGCAATTCCTCTTCTGGGTATATACCCAAAATAACTCAAAGCAGAGTCTCAAAGAGGTATTTGTATATTCATGTTCATAGCAGCATTATTCACAGTAGCTTGCCAAAAGGTAGAAGCAACCCAAGTGTCCATCAGTGGATGAATGGGGAAACAAAATGGGGTATGTACATACAGTAGAATATTATTCAATCTTAGGAAGGAAGTTCTCAGCCTGGGCAACATAGTGAAACCCTATCTCCACAAAAGTAAAAATTAGCTGGGTGTGGTAGCATGCACCTATGGTCCTAGCTACTTAGGAGGCTGTGTGGGAGGGTCACTTGAGCCCAGGAGTTTAAGGCTGCAGTGAGCTGTGATTGTGCCACTGCACTCCAGCCTGGGCAACAGAGTAAGACACTGTCTGTGAAATAATAATTTAAAAAAAAATTCTTTTGGGGAAGGAAATGTTGACATATGTATAAGGAAGAACCTTGAGGATGTTATACTAAGTGAAATAAGCTAGTTACAAAATGATAAGTACCATATGATTCCACTTTCATGAGGTACCTGAGTAGTCAGATTCATGGAGACAGAAAGCTGGAGCTGGGAAGAGGGACAAGTACCGGGCATTGTTGTTTAATGGATACAGAGTTTCAGTTTTACAGAATGAAAAGAGTTTGGAGATGTATGATGGTTGCACAACATTATGAATGTGTCTAATACTGAACTATACACTTAAAATGATTGATAAATTTTATGTTACGTGTATTTTACCACAATAAAGGGAATTGGGAAAAAATGTGTTTAAGTGATTTGTAACAAGGAAAAGTTTGGTCTGTTAACCTGATTGGATTCGGTTTGGTGATTTTTCTTAGCCCAGCCAAATAAAAAGACAGGATGCATCGAAGTTGTATTGATACTGCTTGTATAGAAGCCCAGGTTTGATTTGGCAATGGTTTCTGAACTGATGTCTGAAAAACTAGTCCTCCTTTCTAAATAGGGTTAAAACACATTGGGAAGGGCATGAGTGGGTTTTCACTACTGAAGCCCATGTTGTGACCATTTTGAGAGCATCTAGATAAGTTCACTAACTGCAGATATCTGGCCTCTTTTTTTTTTTTTTTTTTTTTTTTTTTTTTTTTTTTTTTTTTTTTTTTTTTTTTTTTTTTTTTTTTTTTTGTTTTTTTTTTGTTTTTTTTTTTTTTTTTTTTTTTGTTTTTTTTTGTGTTTTTTTTTGCACTTAAAGCCCCCCTAAAAAAAATCTTTTACCACTCTCAAAAAAAAAAAAAAAAAAAAAAAAAAAAAACGAAAAATAGGGGCAGGAAAATGCAATGGGCCCATGACTCGGGGCTCCTCTGGCCTAGGGAACATCTCACTGTTTTCAGGCTACCAAGATCACTAAGAAAAGCCAGACAAGTAATGAGGAGTAGCTTCTACAACCCTCTGTTCTTTTCTATACATTTGCATGCCTTGTTAGCTGCTTTGGGAGAAAACAGAAGTAAAAGCAACCTAAACTTGAGTTCAAGTCATCAATCTGGCTCATCTTTGCCCTCAAGCCAGAATCTAGCCTAATGTCTGTGTAATCATGGACGAGTTTGGCCATGGGGCTGCCTCATCAGGTGAATGCTACTGTCTTCTTCCATTCTGAAAATCTGGCCTGCACAGTGAACTGACATCTACCTAGGGCCTCCTGGGTGCCAGCAGGTTTTATGTGTCAATCCGACTGTACAGCAGGGGTTGTCTTTCCCCACCCAGAGATGAGAATTTGAAGTTCTCTGAGAAGTTGAGATCACACCATTAAGGGCAGAGCTGTCTTTACACTTCCCCATTGTGAGGACAGCAGAGTAGACTGGTAGTGATCACAGGAGACCCCAGACCCCTGGTGATCTCACAAGTTCTCCAATCCACAGCTCTACTTCCTCCTGCTCACCTACCCTTACTCCTGTCCCACAATGAACTAATCTGTTGGAAGGTAAATCCCGGATCTGTTCAAGCCTCATACAGTGATCAGCATAACTATGACTTAGAGTCAGAGACCACTGGTTTTATTTCAGTTCCGTCACTGACTTGTTACAACAGTCTTTAGTGTTCATGCTGACAGACACTCCAGAGTGGTAACAGCATAGAAAATGCTGACAAATTGGGCACACGTGTTTGTTTACTCATATTGATAATAACTAGTATTCACATCATACTTTGCAGTTTGCAGTGTTCACAAAAACCTTGTCTCACTGATTTTCAAAAGAATTCTCTAAGATAGAGAGTTATTATTGTCCCTGTTTTACAGAGGAGGAAGCCAAGCCTTGGAGAAATGAAGCAACTGATAATAAATATGGCAAGAAAGGCAGTAAGGAGGCAGGGAACATAGCAGACGGCTCCTCTTGACACCGTTAGGAAGCAGATGAATAAAACTCTAGCTTAATGGTGTCTCCCAGGGTGCCCTTTCTGCTCCCCTGATAATTTCCATTGATTGGACTTATTTTTTTTTAAATCTTGAACTCTCACAAGTCTATAAATTGGGGTCATTGTTAATAATAAAGACAGAATCGAGAGAGATCCAAGATGGCTGACTACTAGCTGCTCAGGATTGTAGCTCCCAGAGAAAGCGCACAGAACGAGAGGACGCCACACTTACAGATGAATTTTTGTTGCCCACGGACCAGGAGATTCCCAGCGGAGGAGCCCCACGGGTCACCAGCGCGACTCTTGTGGCCGGCGTGGCGGTTTTGCCGGCGCCCTGGCGCGGCAGTTCTCGGTGCAGAGTAA